>PVIR01003228.1:0-91440 GCA_004026965.1 Petromus typicus
ACATTCTTTCAAAGATAATAAACTACACTTCACTGGGCTAGTCCTGTAGAGCAAGGTTTGCAAGTCCCATTCCGGACTGGCTTCTCCTGTGGTTCCTTTAGCCCAGTCTGAAAAACGCCACATCCCAACATACATAGCTCCTGACTTCTAAGAATTCATAGTTCCTCCTCTTCTGCCCTGCAGTGCATTCAAATCTTATCTCTCCTTTGATGGCTTAAACATCACTCATTATGATGACAAATCAGTGATAGGTCGTCTTGATCAATTTGCTTCATTCCATGACATCCATGTACCAATTGTTAGTCCACATGCATCACCAACGCCACCTCCCTACAGGCTGATAAATTGCGCACAATTCTGACAATTAAGTCTTAAACATCTTTGTGTCAAATTAATTAAGAAATATATCCATAAGCCACAGTAGTTTAAACGTTATATCATTCTGATTTACAGTGTCTCATTGAAATAAATTACACTAAATTTACATTTTTCTTATTCTCACTTTTAGCGTGTTTAAGAATTACTATAACATTATATATACATAAGATGGAATCTAAATAGTACATTTGAAATAATTTTAGGAATAAATTATTTCATCTTTTATTCTCAGTGAAATTATAGTCACAGGAAAATAGTTGATGCTCAATAATTTTTTGATGCCTACACCACAAGATTTCCTGAATTAAAGAATAACTAGTACTGCATATTGGGATATTTCTTAGAAGAGAAATACATTGCAATTAAGACATCGTTTATGTTTGTAAAATGTCAGATATGTGTTTCCTTTTTTTCTATTAAACATACACTTAATACTCTTTGAAACTTAGAAATGTTCATAAAAATGTACAAATCATCTGTTCCATTAGCTTACTCTTAGGACTTCCTCCCTTTCACTCACTTGAGTTATAACTAAGAAAGATCCATCCAGAGATAATATAAAAGATTGTTTAAAATCTGTAGGTTTCTGAGTAGGGTGATTACTTGAAAAGCTATATTTGGACAATGTGGTTATTTCCCTTAGTAGTGACTTCATTAAAATTGATATTGGGGAGGGCACATTGAAAGAAAACAAACCTGGTGATTTTCCTTAAGGTTTAAATTCATATGAATGAGGAAATGCTACACTCAATAAAATGGTAGCATGACTTTAAACAAGGAGAAATATATCACAGATATCGTTCAAGTGTGTCTTGCTCTGTCGTTATAGTCATCTAGGCATGTGCCAGTCCCCTCTGAGAGGCGAATCATACTCATTAGACAGCTGTGCATGAAGGTGAAATGTGCTGCAATAGACGCAATTAGTACCATTTACGATTGTGGTTTATGTGATGTTAGCGTCAGTTCATTAAAAATGTACTGAACTATCAACTCATCTCATACAGGTCATTGAACAGCAATAAATTGATATCAGCTTTTCTTCATAAAGACCCTGAGCTGAATTTGAACCAGTGACTCATACAAAAAAGGTTCTGTTCTCAGTCTATAAAAGTGCATCGTCAGAATTGCAATATAGTTACCTATTGCATTTTGTTTCCAACTGCATCATGTGTTTGAAATTAATGATATTTCATGTAAAAATTGCACATAGTAGGCAAGAGAAAATGAATATATCATTCACTACATATTTACATTTCATTACTTGTTATTTATAAAATGATAATTCTCTTAAATCTGAATAAAACTAGTCACATGTGGCATAGAATTAAAAGGTTCTGAGACTGTTATAGGAGGATGAGAATCAAGTTCAGGAGTGTAGTACACACTGACTGCTCGTGTAATTCCCTAAGGCTAAAGTTTTTATTTCGCACTGCTATAAGTAATGTCATATTTCATGGATGACTTCAGTTCAAGGGACATTCACCAAGAACACTAAATTGTTTTGCATGCCGAGATACACAATTTTGTTTTATTTTAACTAGCTTTTATTGAAATAATCATACACACACTTTATCTCATTTAGATGCCAAAATTTATTCCAAACACCTTTCCATCAAGACATTCTGTAACCAGACTAGGAGAAATACTGGGGCTGTGGACAACAAGGACTTACTAATTTCATTTCTCTCTCCTCATTCTTTTCTCTGTAATCTCAATTCATATGTATCAATTATGGTTTCACAATGCTTGGTGACTTAAAATATGAGTTTTGACTAATTGTTTAGCATTGTTTTAGAGACATCCAAACATAAAATATTACTTTAAAAATCAGGTAGTAGTGCAGAGAATTTGTTGATTGTAAAAATTACTATAAAAACATCAAGTAAACACATTGCCTGATCATTCAAAAAACATGAAATGTAACATCATGTTTTGATTCAAGTGTATGAACTAACGTATTTTCATATTTCATTGTATTTAGATATTTTCTGTAAGTTTGTTAACTAGTATAAGTATTCCTTTTTTTTTTTCTTACTACACTTTTGGAAGGCTTTAGGTTTGTTTTATGATATTAACTACAAGAGGGACATTTTTTGGTATTTTTCCAATTGAGGAATGCCTATCAAATAGTAAAACAAAACAAAACAAAACTTGTTCTTGGTTTTGCTTTTAGTCTTATTTATTTTGCTTTGACCTATTGTCACTTGTCGATTTTTTCAATTGTATGTTCCACTGCACATGTGCACTTTGCTTGGGAAGCATGTTAATTGGGTGTCCTGTGGTCTTCTTTGTAGTCGCAGCGCCGTGTTACGTTTCACCTCCCCGACGGCTCCCAGGAAAGCTGCAGTGACAGTGGTCTGGGAGACCACGAGCCGGTGGGTAGTGGAACCCTGATCTCACACCCTCTTCCTCTGGTTCAGCCACAGGACGAATTCTATGACCAGGCCTCTCCAGACAAGAGGACTGAAGCAGATGGCAACTCTGACCCCAACTCTGGTGAGTCTTTTAAGAAATTTTGACCTCTTGAAGCTGTCATTTAATTGTATCCTTGAGCATTAAACAATGATCTGAGATTCAAGTTAACAGAGATTTTGTTCTGGCTTTTTTGTGTTCTGTTCTTTGAAATAAATCTAGTGTTAAGAAATAGAAGAATAGTAAAGTGTTTGATATGTTGAATTTATAATATATTTCTACTTCATGAATCTTGAAAAATAAACCATGTTAGAAGTACAAAGAAAGCATTTTTGTAAAATACTTTGATACTAAAGTGCTAAATGAAAAAATATGTATTTTAGAATTAGTAAAATACAGCTAAGTGCAATAGAGCAAGCCAACAATTTGATATATAAAGGTCTTATGGAAAATTATTTTCTAATGAGCATTTTCAGAAGAGAAAGAAAGGATTAACTCCTGTTTAAAATAAGCAGAAAAGGGCCAGGGAGTTAGCTCAGTGGTTCTGGCGCCTGTCTTGCAAGCACAAGGGCCCGGGTTCGATTCCCCAGTAACCACATACCATACTGGGCATGGAGACTCACACCCAGTAGCAACCAGTACCACATACCACAGTGCCGGGCGTGGTGGCTCACACCTGTAATCCCAGCACTTGGGAGGCAAAGGCAGGAGGATTGCTGTGATGTGAGTTTGAGGCTGAGCTCAGGGCCAGCCTGAACCACAAAGCGAAACCTTGTCTCAAAAAACCTAAAAAAAAAAAAACCAAAAAAAAACAGAAAATACTTATTTTTTTCACCCTCATTATCCAGTCACCAGTTGATGGGCTTTGGGTTCGTTTTTGAGATAGCTCTTATAAGCCATGCCGCTATGAACATGGGTGCACGTGTGTCGCTGTAGTTATTATGCTGTAATTCTTTCTGTAACACACCCACAAGGGAGTGACTAGGTCAAATGGCCTTTCTATTCTGAATTCAAAAGGGAAGGTGAACTAGGGGTAGGGAACAGGGGAAAGTGAAGAAAGGAAATAAAACATGGAAAAAGAAGGAGAAAACAAAAACAAAGTTTCTGTAAATAGGAAGGGGTGAGGCATTTGAGGGGAGGAAAGAGGAATGTGAAATTTAAGAACCAAAATATACTAAGTAAAGTACAAATACCTTGTGATGAATGTGACCATAATGTATACCTAAAATGTACCAATAAAACTAATGATTATTTTTTTTTTAAAAAAATAGCAGAATGTGAGAAAGTAATGACATCTTTTTTGTGTTTACTTGAGTTTTGGATAATTAAGTTTTTGTTTGTGTGTTGACCAGGATACATCATTTCAGAGTTCTTTATTGTCCATAATCGACACCCAACCTCAAGAGTTATTATCCATTTGAGATAAGCCTGGTAGGTCTACTTGTCCATGACCCAGGAAAGGAAACGTGAGTGAAGAGTACTACTTTTTCACTCATGCTTCCCCCCTAAGAAAATACCCCCTGTTTCACTCATTTTAAGTAAGAAGTAAAAGAAGTAGTACAAAATTATAATGACCAGTCTAGACGAGGCTAATGACTAGAATAGTATTTCATTTACATTAAAAATTTTTTTGCTTGTTTGTTTGTAGTTTTTACTGAGGTATGTTGATAGTGAGGGAGACTGTATGTTTGGGACTGAAAGACCACTGCAAAATTGTGTTTCTTCCAATTTGGCTGTGGTACTAAATTTTATCAAAATAAACAAATAGATAAATGTATGTCATCCAAATTAAATATATATATATATATATATATACACAGATATATACATGTATATGTATATATATACACACAGATATAATGTACATTATATATTATAATACAAATATGTATATACACAGATATTATATATGTATATGTATATCTATATCTATATCTATATCTATATCTATATTATATACATATATTACCTAAAAGAAACAGGTGTTGGAGAAAGGCAAAAAGGTGAATAAGAATGAGATTTAATTAACATATTGTTGATAATTGGTGAATTGATATAGACTAAATGAGCAAACAATTATTGGCAAAAATTGTCTTTTAAAATAGAGACAATTTTTGCCAATATTAAGCTCCCACTTACAGGACTACTCTTAACAGAAAACCACATTTGAGTTTTCCATTCTTTGAAGAAGAAAAAAGAGAGCAGTTTGTCTAGCTTGTAAAGTGTGATTAAGTTAAATTGCCGTTGGCTAGAACCTTATCCTATATACATTGCTTCTCACAACATGACTTCTCAATCTTGGGCAAGGGCATTGGGCCAGCTGCCAACTGGGAGAAGATAGAAGAGGTTCTGAAGCTAGAAGAAAGAAAGAAAGAAAGAAAGAAAAAAAAAAAAAAACACTTTCAGAGTTCTGTTAAGAACTCCCAGAATTTTTACCCATTTAGATTTATACAAAAAGATATAATGGATATGAAAACATCATGCTTCAGTAGTTCAGTTGAACTGGTGATTTCACAAAGGAGAGTAGTTGTCAATTAAATGTCTGTAAACCAGGAAGATTAACAAGATCAGGAAATGTAGAGCCTGGAGGGTCATTGGTAGTTATCAGTTCCTCTAATGTTTAGTAAGGTTAAAATTTTTAACTTCCTTTGTGGGTGTCTATAGCAAAATGAATTACAATAGCCAAAAATACTAAGAAATTAAAATTAAACACTCAGTATAGGAGAACATTCTGATTTATTGTCTTTACATTTTGTAATTAATTTTGAGGAATTTTTGTGTGATGTAATCATTGATAGAAATCATCTTGCTTTTTAAATTTCAACTCTTACGGGCTGGGGAGTTAGCTCAGTGGTTCCAGTGCCTGTCTTGCAAGCCCAAGGACCCGGGTTTGATCCCTGGTAACCACATACCATACTGGGCATGGAGACTCACGCCCAGCAGCAATCAGTACCACATACCACAGTGCTGGGCATGGTGGCTCATGCCTGTAATCCCAGCACTCGGGAGGCAGAGGCAGGAGGATTGCTGTGATGTGAGTTTGAGGCTGAGCTCAGGGCCAGCCTGAACCACAAAGCAAGACCCTGTCTCAAAAAACCTAAAAAAAAAAAAAAAAAAAATTCAACTCTTTCCATTGTCATCAATTAGAGTATTTTTTGTCTGAGTTATAATAAGTTATAAAGCATTACAATTTTATGACAAGTGAAATGGAAACTGTAAAATGTCAGTATTAATTGAAAAGTTATTAATTAAAATATATTGTACTTATAAGAATCCCTGTCTTTTAAAATATGATATTCAATTTTAAAAGATCATGAAAAAATAGTAATAATTTCCATAGTAACTACTTTCATTACACTCTTTCAAAGAAATTAAGACAAATTGTTTTACTAAATGGAATTTTTGAAACTGGACTTCATCATAAATTCTTACTTCTAAAACACACATGCATACAACTTCACATAAACAGTTCTGTTGTTATACAATATTCATTTTCAATTCCAACTTTATAATTTGGGGTTAGTATAAAATATGTGCTCTATCAGTTTCTGAGAATACATGTAAATAAGGAACATGTTTAAATATGCTATAATTACATGTGAAATTTCTCTCAGAGACTGTGTGTTAAAGATTCAGTCCATAGTCCAGGGTACCTTTTGGAAGGTAGCAGAACCTTCAAGAGGCAGAAAGTGGTTATGGTGAATGGACCCAGAAGGGAATACTGAGATAAACACCTTTTCCTCTCTCTAGGTTGCTTTCTGGCCTTTATGAAGTAGGCAGCCTTGTTTCACCACATGCCCTGAAACAGAGCATCCTGCTTCTATGTTTGGTTGTAAGTCGGTATCTTGACCCAGACTAAGATGATGAGGCACAGAGGCAGGACACAGACTCTGGGGATGATTTCAGAGAATCACTTCTGTTTTTATTCAGCGGGGGCATAGCTTAGGTACAGGTAGTTGGGGCAGGCATAAGAAAAAGCCTTATGGGTAACTCATCTATTGGCTGAGACCTGGAGACTCAGGACATAGATGTGATGTCCAGGCAACCTGAGCTAGTCACTCAGGATGCACACTGTACATGATAGGTGTTGTGTACAGCACCCTACAGTCATCCTATAGTGAGCTACTGGACTGTGATGCAGTTCACCCTGCTTAGCCAGGCCTCAACATCACCCCCATGCCTCATCATATGCATCACAAAATATACAGTCCAACTAACCATGAACTGAAATCTCTTAGGTCACAAAAAAAATAAATATTTCCTCCTCTATAAGTGCATAATCTCAAGAATTTTGTCACAGTAAGACAGATAGACTAAAAGACCATACAAAGTCAAATATAAATAAAGTGAAAAGTGAGAAATAATGATGGGTTATTCAGCTAGGGTTTTTCTTTGTTGTTGTTTGTTTGTTTGTTTGTTTGTTTGTTTGTTTTTTGAGACAGGGTTTCCCTTCATAGTTCAGGCTGGCCTCAAGCTCAGCCTCGAACTCACATCACAGTAATCCTCCTGCCTCTGCCTTCCGAGTGCTGGGATTATAGGCATAAGCCACCATGCCCAGCACTGTGATATACAGCACTGATTGCTTCTGGGTGTGAATCTCCACACCCAGTATTGTATGTGGTTATCAGGGGAATTGAACTCGGGGCCCTTACACTTGCAAGACAGGTGCTGGAACCACTGAGCTAAATGGCCCAATGGAGCCCAATGGATAGTCTATTTTTAATTGGAGCTGATCACTTTGCCATTTATTTGCATGGGCTGGATGCATATTATTGAGCATTTCAAATCTACTTTACATAGATATTACAGAGATTATACCCCCATCATCATTAATTTCAGAGTTTCAATATCATGTCAAAATGAACAGGAACATTGTAACTTTAGGTCACCTATTTGTTCATCCACATACTAAAGTGCCGGGCATGGTGGCTCACGCCTGTAATCCCAGCACTCAGGAGGCAGAGGCAGGAGGATTGCTGTGATCTGAGTTTGAGGCTGAGCTCAGGGCCAGCCTGAACCACAAAGCAAGACCCTGTCTTAAAAAAAAAAAAAAAAAAAAATCTTTATTTTCCTTGTTTTCCTCTCTCCTATTCTCAGCCAAAAGAAGTGTTGTTTTATCCAACACTCATGATGAAAAAAAAAAAAAAAAAAGATGTATTTGGCTCATGCTCTTAGAGGTCTCTTAGCAACTGTTGGGCAGATATATCATGGAAGAAATGCCTGATGGAGAAAAACTACTCCGTTCCTAGGGAAGAACCACAGCAGGGTTCGGTTCTGTTCAGTACCAAAGAGAAAGGGGTTAGGAACCAGATGTAAATCCCTGTGGCCATTCCTGTATGTTCAACTCAAATGTACCCAGAAACATGCTGCACTATTTCCGTGAGAGGCTCCTAAGAAAATGCAGTTTCATTCTCTAAAGCACAACCCTCCTTTTGTCTGTGCAGACTACTTGAAGGAAAGTCTCATGATAGAACTTTGTAAACTAACTTAATGATCTCTTTACTCTTCCTCATTCTATCCTATCATTGTCAAAGTAATCAACAAGCAGTGAGAGTCTGACTAAATAGAATACAAAAGTGAAATATATGTACATAAATATATGTATATATGTTAATATTTCACATTTTCCATAAATAATTATGCTAATTTGCATTTGTGGTAGTTTCTAGTATTATACAGCATTCTATTAAATTCTATGTTGATAAAGATGATAGACAAAGATAATTGCTTTTCAAAGGAATGCCTTTAAGAACAATATGACAAATGCTTTGTTTAGTTTTTGATCAGTTACATTGAATTACAGCTTTTCAGAAAATCTAAGACATATAATTGATTTCAGTATTACTTTACGGAATGAACTGGTATCCACAAATGTCTCATAATACCTATAATTTGGTTTGTTCTTTTCACAGTATTATAAAATAATAAAAAATGAGAGAGTAATGTGGAAACAACATAGTTTGGATTTTAAAAATATATTTAAAAGTATTAAATTTAGTTTTTTTAGGGTTTTTTTTTTTTTTTTTTTTTTTTTTTTTTTTTTTTTTTTTTTTTTTTTTTTTTTTTTTTTTTTTTTTTTTTTTTTTTTTTTAGACAGGGTCTCGTTTTGTGGTTCAGCCTGGCCCTGAGCTCAGCCTCAAACTCACATCACAGCAATCCTCCTGCCTCTGCCTCCTGAGTGCTGGGATTACAGGCGTGAGCCACCGTGCCCAGCACTGTGGTATGTGGTACTGGTTGCTGATGGGCGTGAGTCTCCATGCCCAGTATTGTATGTGGTCACCGGGACTCAAACCCGGGTCCTTGCGCTTGCAAGACAGGCGCCGGAACCACTGAGCTAAATCCCTGGTCCTAAAATTATTAATTTATTAGAAGTGATAAAGTAAAAATAAAGATTAAAAGAACAAAAACTATTGTGAAGTGTGAAGAAGTTGCTCAAAATTGAACAGAGTGTGAGATACATTGTGAATTATTAAAATGTTTTAAGAAAAAAGGTATAGCGTTATTAGGAAGTGAGTTAAGAGATATGTTATCTCTACATCATGGTAAGCAATGTATTTGTCATTGTTATTCTCTAATCATTTTTGTTATGAAAAATATATTTAATAGAATGATAAATTTTATTAATATCTACTTGTATTATGCTCAAATGAAAAATTTTAAAAGTGATAATGAAATTAGTTATGTAATATGGTAGTTATGTTTGGCAGTGATAGATTACAAAACATTTTGGAAGCAGCACTATGATAGTTAGAACTTAATTTCATAATATATCAGCAAAATATGATCATAATGGTAAGATGAGGTTAATCAATGGAACAGTAATAGGTACTCAGAGTCATGGTACTGTTGGTTAGTCATGGTACTGTTGGTTGGTCATGATCTTATACTCTGTGAAGTTTTACATGTTTTAAAATTAATATTTGAAATACATGGAGTCACATGTTATTTCTTTTTCTTTTCTCTCTTATTGTGATCCAGAATTATGGTTTATTTTACAAAACTTAGGCAGATGGTTTTGTATTTGATGGTTATATTTTATGCATGTAAGTATGTTTCAAATGGTGAAAATGCAATTAAAGAGAGATTTTCTGTAATTACGCATGTATTTGTAAGAATAGAAGAGAAATTGAAAATTGCTTCCCCTAAGAACTTTTAAATCAAACAGTTTTTCAAAACTTTCTACCAGAATTGAGCAATATAATCTTCTCCTGCAAACCTCTGAGCCCCTCTGTAGCACACATGATAGGACTCGAGGAAGGGCAAAACCTGGTGTCAGGCAGAGACCTACTGTGTGTGTGTTTCAGGCACTGTCCGATCTGAGAACATACCAAGCCATCTCCACAATAAGTGATGCACATGTTCAATGTTTGTTACACTAATGTATTTATTTAATTAATTTTGCCTTTCACTGCGGGCTAAGATTTATTTCATTGCCAAACAGCACTAAATCATATTTCCTTAAGAAGCTAATTCATTAACATGATCAGAAGCCATTAATTCTACAAAAATAGTGAGGAGATTTTTCTATTGAAGTTCATTATTTATTGAATATAAGAAGATCGAGGAAAGAATTTCACTAATTTAAAAGCAGGCAAAAACAATTATATGATCAGATCATGGAACAGGTTATTACCACTAATTCAGAATTAAGTCTTAATCTTGTTCCATTGAGAAACAAGAATAGTTATTTTTATATCTGGCGTGTCTTCAAATCTTATTTGAAAGGATTTTCTGCTGTTTAATCATGTGTGTAATTGCAGATTGTATTTACTTTGTAATAGCCTTGGCTGTCATGTGTTCTGAATTTACCTGAACTTAGTTGTGAGTCTTATCTCATTAACTATATTTTTATGCCTGATTATTTGTTTGGTTAATATTTACTGAAGTTCATTCAGGAGTCAGTAGTTCTAGTAAATGTTTTGGTATATAGCTTGTGATCTAACCTAAAAACCATAAACTAGATAGGGTTATAGGAAAGCAGAAACTCAGAAATTTATTGTTATTTGTCCACAAACTATTCAGAGAGTAGCTGACTGAGTCCATGGACCGAGCAACATCTGACTCCACAACTAATTCTTTAGTTATACAGAGAAATCACCATGCATGAAATCATGTTTTATCACACTGTGTGACACAAATTAGTATTACTGTTTAAGTAACAGAAAATTAGTATATTTAATTATAAATTTGGAAATTAAATATTAAGTGATTTAGTTCAATTGTTTGTTAAAATGAATACCTCATAAGAGAAATATTTTGCAACTTTTTGTTGTTTTATTTTGTTTTACATATAAAGTGGAAATAAAGAGGCATAAAAGGGAATAAAAATGATATTCCTAAAGTTACAAAGATCGCAAATCAAGGATATAACATGTATATGTTATGTCAATGTTCTCTTAATTAGAATAATCTTTTCTTACCATGACTCTTACATTTTTCCTCAAAGAAAAATATGTATGATTATGTAATTGCTGTCTCTCTATTAAACTCTAAGAAATATTCGTTCATTTTCTATTCTCCATTCACAATAGCATTTTACATATAATAGGCAAACAATATGATGTATTTCCTACTCAAATTCCTACTATGCAGAAACTGAGATCACTGAGTGTTTTCAGCCTGCTTTGTTTGTGGTGACTTTTTTTGCAATAACCACAATCTAATACAAAGTAAAAGAGATAAGTAGATGGATTTTTGCTTTCTAATCTAGATGTTTCAATCCAGAAAACATTCTGCCTCTGAGAGTTGAAATGAAAATGTTTAAAACAAATAAGTTTTGAACATAGATTTAGTGTAAGACACTTAAGACAAACTCAGAAGGAGCATGAAAAGTACAAGAGTAAATATGAGTTGGAAAAGAGAAAGGATTTGATAAAATGGTAAAGTGCATCATTTAAGTAAAATAAAGATGGGGTTTAACCAAAAGGAGACTACAAAATTTAAGACCTACTGTTAGAAAAGTATTAGAAAGCTGTTGTGACACTTAAGTGCAGTATCCAGTTAGTCCACCATAACTATTAAGAGATAATGCAAAATTGGGGTAAAATACCAACTGCAGACTTCCTCTTCTAGAATCCTACTTCCTGCAGCACAAGTGTTGGTCTTTAGTTCAGGGTTGGCTCTGGAAGATTAACATTTTTACTTGTGGATACCATTATCCATTGAAATAGATATAGAAATTACAAAGCATGGACCTAATTACTCAGCACAAGTTTTGTTTAAAAAGTCACCATGGTAGAATTTTGAATTGAAAATTTATTACTGTACATTAGACAAATAAATTTCTGATACACATTTCTCATAATTTACAGAATTTTGTCTTTATATTATTTTTATATGACTTTTTATACCTAACCATATCTGACAAATTGTTTGAAACCATCATAATTTACTGAAGGCTAAAACAAATGACATAGTAAAACATTTTATGCTTGTTTTCTTTACAATTCTTAACAATAATTATGTGTACATTATTTTAGAGTAGTTACTAAAGTGTTATTTTTACAGTATACTTTGTTTTATTAGTATTTCATTCTAAAAGAATGTGCTTAAGAAAATTCTTTGTTACATAGTGTAATTAAAATATTGCTGCAAAACAGGTGGAAACACAAGCTTTCTGTTCTGTAAAGGGTTAGATCCATAAAATCCAAGCATGACTTGAAAAAATGACCAGATTAAGAATTCATTTGCTATAAAAAAACAGAAGTTATTTGTGAGCTGCCTGATTCGAATTTTTGGAGCATTGTAAGCACTGTGTGTTGAATGTTATAATGGAAAGACGTGTAGGATCAATATGCCTCCTAGTGTGAAGGAAAGGTAAAGTCAGCTCGCACTGCTGTGCTCCTGAGAATATCATGTCCCGAGCTTTGTCACGTGATTCATCCTGTAAGGAAGTATATAGGGAAAGAGCATTTACTAGCCCCAAATGTTTCTGCCCCATGGGAGAAAATTATTCCTTCTAATCTTGTGTCTTTATTAATCTAAATAAACATGAAAATCAATACTACATATACAAATAAGGAGTTTACTAATTTTAGTTGTTTGTGCAAGTTAAAATTAATGTTCTTATATTAGCATGAAATTACTTCACAAGAAAATGTGAATCAAACACTGTTAATGACAGATTTATAATTGTAAAATAAATGAATAGATTTAATTTTTGTGTACATATAATCATACAGGAAAAATAGATTCATGAAAGTTTGTGACTTTTAAATATTTGAAGAAACCATCATTGTCTAAACTAATACAAATTTATCTTAATGCTACTTTTCTATGTGTTTCTGTCTGTGGATTGGAAATTATTTAGGTAGCGTGACAGACAGCTACGAAATGAACAGAGTCCAATAACATTAGACCAAGCTTGCCAGACACACTACAGGATGGCCAGCTACATTTGAATTCTGTATAAACAGTGAAAATATTTTAAGTCATTATGATACTTTACAGTTTTGAAATATTATAACGTCATTTGCAGTAGGTAGGACATACTTAAACTAAAGCATAATCTATGTATATTTGAAGTTCAAATTAAATGGCCATTCTCTTTGTTAACTGACAACCTTGGAGTTTAACATAATCATTGGAATTCCCAGAAAATAGTCACACTTCAACATTATAAGTTCAGTTTGTATTTAAATTAAGCCTTTCCTTTTAAATCCTCTCCTCTGACTATAGAAAGATGACTGATGGTTGTTTTTTCCTGCTTGTTGTAGACAGAGCTTCTGGTTAAATTTTGTGATTCATTATTTTGATTGTTTAGTCTTCTTTTTGTTACATCATATTTTAGAATTCCGTATGTCTCCATTGACTTCCTTGCATTTTATCTGCATTAAGATTCTACTTGCAATACTCAGCACCTAACCAACTCTAACAGACCTCATCCCAACATGGAATGATGTTAGAAGAGATGGAAATGAGAAGGAGGCAGAAACAGATTGAAATTAAACAGATTAAAATGTGTGTTTTAGATGTGCCCAATATGCATGTTTAGAGTGGCAAAATTCTTTTTGAAAAGACATATTAAGAAATACCCATGGAGAAATGTGCCTTGGGATAGAGACTGGGTATCTAGCACTCATCTTCAGCTGGCTGGCTGCTTTACCTTGGACAAGTTTCTCTGTCCCAATTAACTCATTTACTATATAGAAAGCAACATTGAAAATTTATGTAGTGAACTTGTTTATATATTTCACTGGATTAATGTAACTCATTCATACTAAATTTTTCAATTATGTTAGCTATTATTATAGAAATGAGTGTCAAGCTAAACAATTATTTAAGCACTCTCTATGGAAAATGCTCTTCTTCTGGACAGTATACAAGAAATATTCTTAGAGACTAGTCTTCCATGTATGCCAATTTTTGCCACTTGTTGAACAAACATAGGTGTTGTTTTGCTTGTGTAACTTGAGTCATCAGTTTAATATCTGAACTCTACATTTCGCTACATTTACATAGACAAGTTTGACTTAAAATTTGTTTGACTTGGCACCAAGTATTAGAAGGTCTAGATAGATTTAGTATAAAAACAGCTTTAACATAGACGATTTAGGATTCCTGTGGAATTGACAAAACCATCCACAAATAGGGTTAGTGATGAGCTTTGGACTAAATTTGAGAACTAAGATTTGTAATCAAGTCAGAGTCTGAACCCTTAGTTTCCACTTGAATTTTGGAGTTTCAAAAATCTAATTTCACTAATTGTCCAGAAACCTTTTTTATCTTTTAGCAATCTACACTAATACAACAAAAATCAGATTTGCAAAAGACAACATAATGTACTTTGGATAAATTTGCCAATTAATTTATGAAAAATCAACTGTATGATTATAGATAAAATGCCACCAGATTCTACTTTACGTGAAAATTGGAAGAAAAGATTTAAACCATGAACTTGCTAAGTTGTGGACATTGGTTTCATTGATTTTTTTTTTCTGTCTTTGTGTTTTGACATCAACAGATATTTTATCATGGCCGAGTATTAGACTGAAAAAAAATTCTCACTAAAAAAAAGTAAGAAAACTTGAAAAGCTTTCACATTTTCTTTGAATGAATGCAGAAACTGCTTCAGTCCAGGAAGGGAGCATATTGTCTTTTATATTTTATGAGATGCAATCTCTGACTAAGCACAGTATAACAACTGTGAAACCCTATCGAGGGACTAAAAACATACACAGCAGTCGCAGTAAACAAGCCCCAGCCTGGGAAAGGTACCATTCAATCAAGAAGGACTGGTGCCTCACTGAAATGTTTTCTCAAAGGCCTCGTTTTCAAGAGGAATAAATTTTAAATTAACTCAAATAGAGTCTTTCTTCATTCAGAAGAGGATGTAGAGTTGTGATTTAAGCTGCTTAAGAAATAGCTGTAGAATATCTAACAGTAACTTCAGTAATCTCTCCTAAGTCATAACCATTGTTCAGTAGCCGATTATGATTTAAAATAAGAAGTTCAGGTATTTTGAGCTAGAAATACCAATCCTGCACAGGCGGTAAAATCTTGACATAAGCGACAAGCAGCGTAATAAAAAGGGAAGAGAAATTGTCCTAGAGTCTATCAATTTTACATCGCGTTACCACAATTGGAAGGATTTTTCGGTATTGTGGTTCATTTATTGTTCAGAAAGTGTATGAAATATGAAAGTATTTTACTATCTGCAAGGACCTAGGAACATGTACTTTGTAACAGGCAAATTGAGGTTGACATCTACCTTGTAATTTCTAGTTGTGCTGTGAATTTTAAAGTCTCAATTCTTACTTTTTCTCTGTCTTTATCTTTTCCTTGCTTTCTGTGGTTTTAAGGCTATATAAATATTTATGTATAGTACCACATATTATAAAATATATTCAACTGTGAAGAAAATTGTACTGATTTCTCTTTTTAAAAGCAAAAAAATTGCAACATTTTTTAAAACAATATAATCAGTTTTGCATGAGTGTGGCGATTTAGGTGATGTTGAGTTAAGTGTAATGTTCCCTAATGGTCAGTTATTTTTTAACTGCTAACTATATTAAAAATATACATTTGGGTAAATGTTTTCACAATTAATAAACTACACTTTGTTATGCTTTTGCTGTCATAACTCTTCAGGAATTATCTGTTCAAATTAGTGATAGTTATTTCAATTATAGTAGTGATAACCTGCAGTGAAATTAAATCACTGTAGAGACAACTGCAAAAGGATAAATCCACTTTGATATTACAAGGCCTTTAAATTAACAAAAAATAAATATAATATGTATTCACATTATGGTAAGTAATATATTAAAAACATGTTGTGTGTAATAGTTCACGTTGTCCTCAGAATTCAATTGATACAAAATCAAATTTTGTTTGTTACTTGGAGCACGGTTTTCTATTTGTCATATGTCTCCGAGTTGTTTATTCATTCCTAAATTAACTGCAGGTGCACATTTCAGATTGGCTGCTGGCAACTGTAACAAATGATGTCTCTTTTCTCCTTTTCATGCAATTCCTTAAGCAGCTAGAGTGGCGTGTTTCTTTCCTCCATGTGTGGAGCACATGCTACAACATCTCTCTCTACAGCATTACTGATTTCTCACCTAAATTTCAACCCAAGTTATGTTCTCCCTAGAATGAAAACACGGATTAAAGGATGTCTCGAGAGGTCTGTTAGCTAATCTCCCCAAAATTCAAGAATGAGTTATATGAAGGCTACTTAGCCCTGTTTGTTTCAGCCCTGGTAGACACTTTTTTCTTCCCCTCCCAATTCGAGATGCTGATTTTGATCCACGAAGCCACTTAAATTTACCTCCCAGCCATTTTAAGAGCTATTACTTCCTCTTCTTGTCTTGTAGTGATGTAGAGGTCACATAAAACAGAAAGCCTAAAGAGTCCCTGGGATTGACTTGGGAGCTGAGTGTTGCTGAGGGTGTCTTGGCTCTGAGGAAGGGAACAGAACTGTCTTCTATTAGCCTTTAGGGTGAGGTTCAAACTCTGTCTATTCCATTTGCCTCTTTCCTAGCACTATTAGTTTGGGGAATTGGAGGTTTGAGTGAATGATGTGGCCTGTCCTCTTATTCCAAGCATCTGAAGCAAAACGTTAACTTCTGTGTTGCCTCTTTGTACCCGTAAAGCAAAGCTATTTCCTTAATACCAAATGAGCTTTTTTTTTTTTTTTTTTTTTTTTTTTTTTTTTTTTTTTTTTTTTTTTCTAGTAGCTCATTCTGAAGAAATATAATGGCCAATTGATTAGGCTTTGTGATTATTTTAAAAATCAGTGTGATCTCTATTAAATTTTAAACATGAAAATCTTTCTTTCAGAAAAATGAAAGCACTTTGTGGAGATTATACAATACTTTGAATAGTACACTTGATATATTCTGGCAAAACTTTTAAACTAGATATCATAGACAGTTTTTCTGAACACCCCCCCCACCTTGTGTGACAGAGAAAAAGCACACCACAAAATATGCATGAATCATGTCCCAACTCATTCCTTCCAAAGAAGACTGTGTCATCTGTG
The DNA here is from genome assembly GCA_004026965.1 of Petromus typicus. Classification (NCBI taxonomy): domain Eukaryota; kingdom Metazoa; phylum Chordata; class Mammalia; order Rodentia; family Petromuridae; genus Petromus; species Petromus typicus. Next base: position 17,276 of record PVIR01003228.1, read on the forward strand.
CACAATCCCTGGACTCACTCACACATGTATGTCAGTAAATTTTCAGCTCACTTCTTGGTTTCCTGTGTGAATTTTTGTTGAACACTGACGGAGGTGCACTACTGAGCTGTATTTTATGATGTCGTGCTTTATATTTTCTGCCTTCTGTGAAGATGATAATATGTAAAATGTGTAGACACACAATAATAGTTATATAATTATGCAGCAGTCATGCAAATGATTACCTTAATTACTGAAAAATTCCCTCTGTTTTATTAGAATTTACTGCTTTACCACAGAAAGTAATCTGCATAATATTTTATATGGCAGATGTTTAGATTTGGGGCCTATATTCCAATAACCAATCTAATCAAATAAATTTTGAAACTAATTTATTAGCACCATATGAGTGCAGAAAATACAGGTGTATGTGATGAAATCCCATATTTTTATGTAATATAATTAGTAATGGCACAAAAAGTAGTGCTAACTTGAAATAATTGCAGTCATTTTTGCCTGAGAAATTTTGACTTTGTATTTACAATGAGTAGTTTAGGTTGTAGGGACTTTGCAATGTTTTCCTTTGGAGGAGTGCAAATTCACTTAAATAAAAGCAGAGGATTATAACAGCATGAGCTTTAGAGTCTGGTCCATTTATTGAGTATTCACAATATACTAGATGCTCTGACAGTGATGAAATCATTTCACCCTTATTGCAACCTTATGAGTTGTCATGTTATACACAAATAAGTGATGATGAATTTTTATATGTGCCATAAATTGCCTAGAACTATATATTTATATATATATATGTTATATATATATATATATAACATATATATATATATATATATATATATATGTTCTCTATTTTATCTGGGAATTCAAAAAGGTAGAAAATATTGATTGTCTTTCTATTTTTAATTTTATCAATAATAGTTGGACACAGAGCTCAACTACATTTGAATGAGATCAGATATAAGATCTTCTAGTCCTTATTAATCTCCTACAGAATCAAGTAGGTTTTGTTTTAGAATTTCTCTACCTTTTCCTCCATCAGTTTTGCCAATACACTCATCATTTAACATACTCAAAAGCTTTTCTCTTATTGAAATGAAACATTGATGGAAATTTTAATCAAAGATGGATTTTTGGTATCTAGAATAATATCTACCAAAGAGACAGCCATCATCAAAGACTCACTAAAGAAATGAGTGAATAAATAATGAATACAATGAATGATCCCAGCGGGTATATTCACAATCTTAAGGGTACTAAGGAAGTTATTGTGTGTATGTTTCTTCCCACTGATGGAGGCATGAGAGATGTGGTAATTCTATACCAACGGCAGTAAATCTTGCATTTGTTCCCTCTGCTATTCTAGCAATTCTGATTTGGGGCATGGGGAAGGGAGTGGGTGAGAACCTTGTTCCACTGAAAACTCTAATCCCAAAGACCACTGATAGATGAAAGAGATGCCTGCAGCTTAAAAGCTGCATGAATGCTTAAGGCAACTCTTTGATTTCCATTTCACTGCCCCAAACTATATTTTAGATCCTACAAATCTTGGCAGACCCTGGAGGAAGCAAATGCTCCTGTTATCCAGAATAAGGAAATCAGAAAAGTGAGCTTAGCTCATGTTGCTGTCGGAGCCAGTAAAGAAAAAGGCTCAAGCACAGGATGTGAGACTCCTTAGTATACAACACGAAATTGAAGAAAAAAAAAAAAAAGTAGTAATCAAAGCCAAATGCAATATTGTTTCACATTGTTTTTGAATCATCAGATCCATTCAGCTAATGTATGGAAAACAGGTTTATTCATCTGGCAAAATGGGTAAGTAAAGAAAAGCCTTAAATAAATAATCAGAGCACCAGTTTTATTGAATAGTCTGCCATGTGCACACTTCATTTACAATGTAGCTGAAGGCTGTGCAGAACAGAGGGCAGGAGCCAAGTAGACAATAACTTTTAAATATAAATGAAGGTTTATTGTTAAGCCTACAATTCAATATTTTTAGAAGATGCTTGGAAAAGTCATATTTTTCTTTGTTGCTTATCCCTTTGTCCTTTTCTTCTATGTCTTTTCTTTCAGAAAAAATTTAGCCTTTGAATTTGAAACTTTAAAATCTATAAAAAACACACCAGAAGAGATAGTGTTCCACACAGTCATTCACATACTACTTGTTGATTTTTATCAACATGCATCTTCCCCACAAATCTGATGAGGTTTTCCTAGGCTGCTGAAACCTGGGTCGCTCTTGTAACAAATAATATCCTGGCCAAGTCTTGTTCAAAAGTTTAGAAAATATTATCAAAAGAAAATGCGAACAACTTCAGTTCATGCATTTATGTGAATCTCAGTGTGTTAAATTTTAATAGCATTTATTTGAAATACCTTAAATATTGCAGCATTTAATGTTTCTGGATTAAAATAAAACTTTATGAGATAATAGTATCTTTATGAGATAATAGTACTTTTTTCTCAGACACCCAGAGACGGTAAAATTACCCTTTGTCCAAAATGTGTATATTTATTTTAGTTAGGATATTGTTGCTTTCCTTGAAAGAATGTACTCAGTCTGGGAAAAATGGAAAGGATGTAGCTGTTGCTTCTCCACCAGAGATCAGGGGAGAAAATGATACGTAGAACATAACCTTAAGGGATCATCTTCTTTAAACGGTGTCTTTGAGGAAAATAGATTTATTTTTTTAGTTTTGATAATTATTCTAGAAAAAAATCAGCTAATTATTTGGTTATTAATACACCTGAAGATTGGAATTAAGAAGGAAAGGTGCCAATTTTAAGTCAGACTAAATGAATAATTATTAATATATACTAGTTTGCCTGAAATCACTTGTAAATATTAAGCTGCACTTTTAGGGAGGGCAGAAAAAAATTAGTTTGAATAAAATTAATTCTGTGGTCCCTTACAATGAATTGATAAGTATAAATCTGCATATATGTAATTATGTACCTGTCTAAACATACATTTAGAGTGTGCATCTAATATTTTTATTCTGCAAAGAATATTTAGACAAAAAATATCATAAATTCAGCCAGGTGCAAAGAAGAAAAAATAGATTGCAACCTGCAAAGAAATCTCTGTGTTTGAAGCGTGCCAAAGAAAAACTCAGAGCTGCAGAGAAATTTGCTGACAAAGTCGAAGAATGCAAAAGGCATCAAAGTGCCTGACAGACGGAAGTCTGGAAGGGAAAAAAGAACAGGCATGGCTCAGTGTTCACCGTGAGGAACTGACTTCACGGATGTACCTTAGACAGCTCTATATATAAATGATAATATCCAAAGTACATTTTATCAGGATGAATCAAAATATCCATGTTTAATAAAAAGTGCTTAGCTAGACCTATGTCTAATTAGAGAAAGTCAGTTGTTCCCTAAAGTTTAATTAAACAGACATTTGTTACAAACTTATGTTTTTGTGGTAATGATTTGTTTAGTAACATTATGTGTTCCTTTGTAAATTTTATACTGAATAATTAGATAACAGTGTCTTCATTAATGAGAATTACATAGGCAGCTAAAGTATAATTCTTGAAAAGCCAGTTGATCACACACAAAAAAATGCCATTTAAAAAAAAATTTATAGTTATGAGTCAGGAATACACTCCATAAATAAAAAATAAAATGATGAAAAGGATACTATTGAAAACAACAAAAATACACTAATTACAATTAAATATTACTTATTACTTTACTTGTAAATGTAAGGATATAATTTAAATGCATGTAATACTCATATTTGATCAGCTGTCTCTATGAAGTTGTCATGAATAAACATTAAATATCTTCAACAATTTTCAGTAATTGCAATATCACTACACTAAATGGAATAAATCTCTAAGATTTTATGAAAAATATTTATGATTCTGGAGGGAAAATGCTGAATATAATCAAGGAATAATATTTTTCTTAAATTTGATTTCTTAATGTGAATTAGTAAGTAAAATCATATACAGGTATAAAGTAACATGGAATAATACTATTTGATTATTTGATTTTAAATGAAAATGTAAAAAATTTTATTACAAAATGTTAAAAGCATATAACCTATTTTCTCTGTTATGCTTTCCTAGTTTCTTAAACATTTGGTAGTTGGTTCATAGTAAAAGTAATGGTAAAATATTATTCACTATATCAAACTTTTAAATTCTAATTTTTTCTCAAATTCATATGACTATTTTCCTCAGTACATTCTTAGAGTATGTCTATCTAATATACCTTCTTCTTAAAAATTGTTAGTACCCATAACATGTCACATAGGTTAAGATATCTGATTTTATATAATGGAAACACGTTATATAAACTATGAGCAGAATCAAGAAAAAAAGCTGTAAGTAAAAAAAAAAATTTCAATAGGTTATTGGCTTGATTAGTTAGTTGTTCAGGCATTTAGTGAGATTAATTTCCTATTTGCACACTGATGTTATTATATATTGATGTTGTCTCTATTAATTATAGGAAGAAATTAATTGCAATTGTACCATTTTTGATTTACCTATGCAAAATGTACTTCTCTAGAAAATCTCCTCTTCAGAGACATTTTTGTGTGTGCTTCTTCTTCCATGTATGTGTTTTAAGTAATAGGCAAAACAATGCACTTCAGATCTGTAGAAGACATATAAAACTCTTAACTACTATTTTTTCAAAAAGATCTATATTTTATATAGATATCTCTCAAAAATTACATCAGATTTAAATGCAAGAATAATTAGATCTAGCCTCAAAGTAACATATTCAAATCTTCTATGTTCAATACATGTTTTAGGAATAAAAGATTAAATCTGAGACACTAACTATATATGGTGGTATTTTCTTGTGATCTAATAAAAATATACAAATTAATGTTATACATTTTCCTGGGAAACATATGTGAAAATGGAATTATATAATATTTCTATCAGTGCTTCTCATTCTTTGCCCTGGGCTCTATTCCTTCCTCCCTCAATTTAAAATAATTAAGAAGAATAATAATTATGAAAACAAACTTAAAGTTTTGTTCTGAAGTAAATTACAGTGTCTTTTGGGACTTGTGTATAATTTTAAGGTTGATACATAAATAGTGTTTTAAAAATGTAACAAGATATAAATTGAACTCCTCCTTTAACACACACTTGCATAAACACCATATATACTTCATTTTTAAAATTCAAAATATCATTAAGTATGTGTTTCTTTTAAAATGTACAAAGTACTTCAGGAATAACTTTGATTTCAATGATTCTCTTAAAATGTGTATTTATTTTTGATAAAATGTGAAGTTCCAAACATGTGGAACAGTATGACACAAATGCTAATCAATTCTTTGTGGGGTTGTGTAACAAAATATCCAGTGAAAAGGAACAACAATTTTCAAGCAAGACTAAATATCATACACTTTGCTTCCAGACTATCGTAGCTTAGCTAGGCCCAAATTAAATATCCTGAAAGTATGTGTGTTAGGTTACAGTTGGGTAAAGATTGTCTAATGCCGCCAATTTTTTTTTTATGAAGTGTTGAAGATGTGAAGTAGTTTACTGAATGATGAGGAAAAAAAATGTTTGTAAATGCTACAATTTTGCACCAAAATGAAATAAAATAATTAAGCGAAATTCTAGTAAATCTGGGATTTTTTGTGTTAAGAATGTGAGGCTCAGTTCCTAAATACTGTTATATCAATTAATACATGCTGTTACACAAAATGCTAGAAGAAAATTGTGTGTATATACACACTAATTGGAAAAATACATTTAGTTTATAGTTATCTTCTATCAGTTCATCAAAATAGGAAGCCAGAAGGCTCTAGAAACAATACCAGCATATTTACATATGACTTTTTGTTTTGTGGAAGGAAATATTATTGAAAATCAGATAGTATCATTTTCTATTTGATAATTACTCAAATAGACTTCATGGCTTGAAAACTAAACTTATCTTTGTTGTTCTGCTCATGAATAATTCCATTTGATGTTGAAAGAAATTTATGTTAGTTCAGAAGTTTTCTCAGGATATTCAATGTTTTATTTATGGTCTCTTTATCTAATAAACTAATTAATTAAAAGTGTTTAAATGCAAGGAAATTGTTTAGGTACTTTTCTGAAATGGATATTGCATACATTCATTTGAGTTTATATGGATTAGGATTTACTGAATACTTACAAGTGACTTAGGATGGAAATATCTAGATATCCTCTTGAATTTGAAAGTGGTATAGTTGAAGTTAACATCAAAATTTGAATTTTAGCATTCTATCACTGAAGTTGTATACTATTATCACATATTGAAATTGAAATCCAATTCTGAAACCCCTCTTTAATAAAATTTGGAAGACTATATTAGGCACAAAATCAATCAGAAAAAAAATTTAATACTTAAATTTGGCTTTTGGAATTCCAATTCCCTGGTAAATATAGGCTGAATTGAGAGCACTCCCAAAATTAAAATGCTAGTACATAGTTTCAAAAATTGCTAATTGAAACCTACTGAAATATTTTTAAAGAAATAAAAACAGTTGCAATTACAAACCACTAATTTCTGGTGAAAATGTCTTGTTTTGAGCTGTGGGTTTAGCTCAAGTGGTACTGGGCCTACCTTGAAAGTACAAGGACCTAAATTCAATCCCTGGTATAGAAAACAAAGCAAAACAAAACAATCAAAACAACAACAAAACAAAACTTATTATTAACAAGTATTATTATGCCATAAATAATGTTAAATTCGAATCATTTATGATCAAATGGATGTACCTTGAGGACATACACTTAAGTAAAATAAATAGGACACCAGTGTGTAAATACCATATTTATTTTTTCTCTTGCTTGAACATTGAAGATGTAAATAAATGCCAAATGTGTGATATGCAATATGAAATAGGAAGAAAATGTGGGGGAAAAAAGGAAAGGGTAGGTAGGGGAAAAATGGGGAAAAACTTGATAGTAAAAAAAGGAATCTAGGAGGCTGGGGCTTCTAGGGAGGGCAAGGGAAAGGAAAAATGAGAATCAATATGTATCATGTACAGATATAAATTCTCAGTTCTGAATGTGATCATAATGTAGAGATAAAATGTACCAATAAAATCATTTTAAACAACAACAAAAAATAAACATATGCTACACAAGTAACTCCTGAGTAATATATTCTATCTTTCGGGTTTTTCAATATCGATTAAATAATTTAAATATTTCTTTTTATCATTACACAAACTTCATTTTAAACAAATATATATTGAATACTTATAACAATACAAGTTCTTTATTTTCTTTTTAACGGATGCTCATATGATTGCTTATAACTCCATCAAATAAAAAATTATATAAGTTATTTAAATAGTAGTGAAGCATTACTAAATCAAAGTAATATATAGATAGATAGAGAGATAGATATAGATATACATATAGATATAGATTTTCTGCATAACATAAAAACTTAAGTAATAAAATATTTGTGAGTGCTCATAAAATTAATTCTGCAAAAAACTATAGATTTTAACTTAAATGCACTAAAAATAAATTATATGATTTGATTTTTTTTGTTATAATTCAAATCTTTACTGCTACATTATACATACACATCATCATTGTACTCAACCTTGAGAGTTTGTTCTAGAATAAGATACAACTTGCTTCTCTATTTTTCCCGTTCTCCCACCCACCTTACAACTCTCCACCCCCTGTATACATAAGCTTTGTTTCTTTTTTTTTAGTTACTATCGCATTCTTTATCTCTTCATTATTTATTTAAAAGTGTTTACTAGAAGTAATTTTTACAAGCACAGCTCTTGCAAAACCTAGTATTCTTTTAATTGTGTACTTACTACTGTCTTTTGTTTAGAGTAGTTTTACAGATACATTATACTAATCAAAGGTATTTCAATTTAGCAATAAAAGGTAAATAATTACAAGGCTAAATATATGGACTCATTTTTTCATGTTTTTGATGAGATTCTTATGAAGCATTTATACAAGATCCAGTAGTTTTCCCTTTTCCCCTAAAACCCATTTTAAATTTATGCATACACCCATAGTTGTTTAATCTCTATTAATGTGTCATGTGCTAAACAAATTTAAGCTCTCGAAAACTTTTACATGTTCAGATTAATTAAATCATTAAGTCTGTGGTTGCTGTGCTGCAAATACCCATTTGGCCCTGCTGAATTTATTATCTAATATCTGTGGGCACTGATTAGCAGTTTTGCTCATTATTAAACAGAACTTGCTTCATAAATCAAGGCCCTAAAACATTGCTTAACATAGTTGTTCCCAGAGCCATTTTTAACCTTTCAGGCTCAAGTACTTCATTTAGTTTAAAAAAGATAAATATGGATTAAATTCTTGAGAATATTTTTTACATAAACCATTACAGTATTGAACAATTTTCCCTAAAGTTGTTTAACATATTTGTATATTCTGTACATGCAGTACTTCACTTAATATAATGTTAACTAAAAAATCAAAGTACAATGCACATGAAGTATGTGTGATTGTGAGTTTGTATTTTGTAAATTGTTAGCTGAGGAAAAGAATGAATCGATGAAAAAATTTTTTCTTATGCTAAGGGAATGAACTTGTACATAACCTATATGAGAGTTTTATAACATAGATTTCAAGTGCTTTTGTAACTTACGAATTATTGGAATTATCTTGTCTAATAGTATATAACATAATGATGTCATAGTTAATTGTCATCTTCTTAAAAGGATTTGGCTCATCCATTTAAATGTAATGTTCATGTATGTAACTCTATATCAAAAGATCTCAAATAGCACATAACTAACATTATGTAATGCGCAAAGAGGAAATGAAAATTCAATGTATCTGTCTTTATCTCTTTGCATATATCTGTTTATATATACGTGTACATATAGATTTAATGTTATACATGTATATGTACAGTATGAATACATGCACACATAGAACCATTTTCCTTTTATCTTTTTGATTCTGAATTTATTCTAGGAAGATGAACAACATCAATATTTAACATATCCTTCATAAATTACTTGTTAGGAAACAAAACACAAAAAATATAAATTTAATGAAAATTTAATATACAGATTCTCTCTTTCTGAACAAAATATTATGCAATTTTAATCATTTTCTATGTTTATAAAATAAGAAAAATCCATAGATAACATATAATTAAATGCTTCATTTCTTATATTTCAATATAGAATCAAGACAAAGTAATTTCCTTTTTAAATAATGGGGATAGACAATTCTTTGTTAATGATCTGTGCATATCTTTGTTGCATGAAAATGCTGATTGAAATAAGCATTTCTCTGGGTGAGTTTGTGGACTTACAGCACTTTCCCATTCAGTGTCATTTCTCTCTGAGAGTCTAGTGGATAATACTAAACTTTAAATTGTGAGGATAGTATTTCAGTTTTTTAAAGACTTCATGTCATAACAGAAGGCTCTTACACTTTTTGGAGAGCTTGTTATTCAGTTTTAGCAGAAAATGCAGTAATTTCTTTTTAATGCACTTAAATATTTGTAAATATCAATAATTATTCATGAATTGAGTGTGTTTTGTTACATTCATAAACAAAATTTAAGAGTTTTTTTTGTCTCTGACACAAATATGCTGAAATTTTTTTCTGGCTTTTTTTGTCAGACCATGTATTATTTGATATCTACAGTTCACTGCTCACAGATCTTGAGAAAAATATTTCCAGGCCTTGATCAAAAAGTCAATTTAAAGCAATTGGTGGATTATTAGTTTTTATCTCAATGTGATTCCATTAGGCTTATCACCATTCTAAAACTCAGTTTTCCTTACTGCAAAATGGGCATGACAATTCATTTATATAAACTTCTGCAGGTCATTTCATTTTACACTGTTGATTCAAAATGAGATTTATTTTTAGGAATTAAAAGACTCCTTTTAAAAAAACTGAGATTAAATTATGAAAAAGTTATTATTTGAAACTAATATTGTTTAAGTGCTCTAAGATATGAAAAGAGTGAGATAACTTCCTTTATTGTCCATAAAGATAATTAAACCTCCTGTTTCTAAATTATATTTTCCTACATTATCAAAGTGAGAATCATTCATTTAGATAAATCTACTGGTAACTGAATTTTAGTTGTCTTAATTATAAACTGTATTCATTTAATATGTATATATTTTTTCTTTAAGGAAGTTTCTATTCTCCTTAAACTAAGACATGGTAATCATGTTTACGTGTTTCCTTCATTTACATTTTCCATCTGTTTTCATAAAGGACCATATTCAACCTTTGCATTTGATTAAGACTTTAGTCAAGTGTTGTAGTCCATTAATTCCAGTAGGATTGGCCTGAGAATAGCACTGGACTGGCACGTTTGTTTCTATCTTCTATTACATCGCTTAGTTCTATAGTTCTGACTTTAAACATATTTCATATTTATAAGTCACTTCCTAGTTAATTTAAGGATATTGAAGCCCTGTTTTCAAGTAGATGTTTTTGTATCTCTGTGATATGTTAACATTAAAACGATAATAATTGCTTCACTTATGTCATACCATCTGCTTCCCCAACACCATTATTCCTTCAAAACACTCATGATTAAAATCTTTATAAAATGTATTGTAAAATTTGTATAAAATATATTTTAAAAACTGTATAAAATATTTATATGTGAGAATAATATTAATCATCCCACGCCTCAAATTCAGATGGTAATGTTGAATAGAATAATTTGGGGCCCTATGAAATGAAAGTAGTCACTGTAGAAAACATTACAAGTCTATTTTGTCTGTTGAAAGGTTCCTTCTTTCTCTTTGTTACTCAAATGGAAATATAATTAAAAACAAGAGCAAAAATGAAAGCATACTCCCACCCTAACTCAAATAGAATGTCAACAATAAATATATACAATATATATTTTGACCAATAGCTGAAATCTTTAAGAAAACAGTTGGGAGAAGAAGGTGTGTGAGAAAGAATGATTAAAGTATTGTAAGCATATGTATAAATATGTATACATATACTAACATAAAATCATTCATATGTAAAACCAATGTGCACTATAAAAACATGTGAAAACATTTTTCTGGTTCAAAATCTCTCATAATCATAACAAAGGAATTAAAAGAGTCATTTCACAAGGACATATGCGCACTCATGTTTTTAGCAGCTCAGTTTGTGATTGCTAAGTTTGGAAACAACCCAAATGTCCATCAACTGGAGACTGGACAAAGAATATGTGGTTCTTTTATAGAATGGAGTATTAGTCTGCCATTAAAAATGATAAGATTGAGTGATTCATACTCAAATGGATATACCTTAAGGATATCCTCATAAGCAAAATAAACAGGTCATAGATGTGACCTGAATATCATATCTTTTCTCTGGTTTGAGAAAATGAAGTTGTAAATGAGTTGTTAATGTCCTGTAATCCTTATCAAATCTGAATATATTTAACAACAATGGATAATATTTCATGTTACACTCTTAGCATCTTATTACATGCAGTGCTTGTATGAACTCAACCACAAAGACCCTCGATTGAAGATACTTTCTTCAGACTATCTCTTCTTTTCTATATAGAATGTATATTTTTTAGTGTTTCATTAATCATTAGAACTACATTTTCACATACATAAAGAACAAAATTAAAATTATAAGCCGGGGAGTTAGCTCAGTGGTTCCGGCGCCTGCCAAATGGGACCTCCAATCCTAGTTTTCTGAAGAATCTCCACCATGATTTCCACAGAGGTTGTACAAGTCTACATTACCACCTGCAGTGGAGAAGGGTTCCCTTTTCTCCACAGCCTCGCCAACATTGTTGCTGGCTAATTCTGAAATGGCAGCCATTCTATGTGGAGTGAGATAAAATCTCAATGTCGTTTTCATCTGCATCTCTTGAATGACTAATGATGTAGAGCATTTCTTCATATGCTTCTTAGTTGCTCTTTGTTCTTCCTCTGAGAAGTATCTATTCATTTCAGATGCCCATTTTTGAATTGGGTCTTTAAATTTGGTTGGGCTGATTTTTTAAAGCTGTTTATATATTCTAGATAGTAATCTTTTGTCTGAGGAACAGGTGGTAAAGGTTTTTTCCCACATTGTTGGCTGTCTTTTTGCACTGTTGGTGGTTTCCCTTGCTGTGCAGAAGCTTTTTAAAAGAATGAGGTCCCATTTATTGATTTCTTCTGCCAATTCTTGTGCTATAGAGATTTTGTTCAAGAAGTCTTTCCCTAAGCCAATGTCTTCAAGAATTTTACCTAACCTGTTTTGCAGTAGGTTCAGAGTGTTGTTTTAATATTTAGGTCTTTTATCCACTTTGATTTTAGCTTGGTACACGGTGAAAGAGTTAGATCTAGTTTTAGTCTTTGGCAAGTTAAAGCCCATTTTTTCCAGCACCATTTGTTAAAGAGGCTATCTTTCCTCCATTGAGGATTGTTGGCTCCTTTATCAAAGACAGGTGGCTCAGTGTATCTGGAGTAGTTTCTGGATCTTCTAATCTACTCCATTGATCGTCAGGTCTGTTACTTTTCCAGTAGCACATAATTTTTATCACGGTGGCTTTATAGTATAGTTTCAGGTTCAAGGTTGTAATACCTTGTCCCCCCCACCATGTCCCTGTTGCTTAGAAGTGCTTTGCTATTCTAGATCTTTTGCGGTTATCGATGAAAGTTTGGATTTTTTTTTTTTCTCTAGACCTGTGAAATATACTATTGGGAAGCATTGCTAAATCTGTGTATTCTTGAAACAGAATTTTTTCTTTAGGCGTCTGTTGGGTTGCTTCTCTTAACTTTAAAACAGAAGCAAAAGTAAATATTCAAGAAATACTCACTTATGTAAAAAAATACAAAAAAAAAAACCCAACCATGTTCTATATTGGTTTACTTTTTAATGACCATTTTTTATTTTCTGGCTCTCCACCATTTAATTATCATACATATCCATATACTTCATTCCTAAACAACCATTTTTACATAAAACATTCTTAACCATTAAAAAACAATAATCACTGTACTTTTCTTTGTCTTCGTCATTGTGTCTTTGTCTTTTTTCTTTGAAATTTTTTGTACCACTCCCCTAAATTAATATAGAAATTAAGCTGAAATTGCATCACAAAAGACAAAATAGATGAAATGGAAATATTTCAAAATAACAAATAAAAGCAGAAATATATCTACAAAAATAAATATATAGAATTTCTATGGTGGAGTTTCAGAAAACTAAGGAAAATTACAGTAGTTTGGGAAAATAATATATTTTCCTGCTATGAGTGTAGATTAGCTTTATCCCATTGTTTTACCATGGCATTTTAAAACAAAGCTCTGGTGTATTTCGATAACACTACACTCTGAAATCTTCTGACATATCATTGAGATTACACCTGTAATCCTAGCACTCATGAGGCTGAGGCAGGAGGACAAGTTTAGGATACATAGTGATTTCAACATCAATCTGAACTACATACCAAGACCCTGCTCCCTCTGCCCAAAAAAGGAGACAGAAAAGAAGAAATTGTGTTCCAATGTTTTGTATGTTAGTGAACATTGCTTGGTTGGTTGACTCTTACCTGTGAGTACTGAGCAGTTCAGACCAATCACTTTCAAAATATAAATAAAGCTTCTATCCTACTGTACTTATCTCTACAGTGAATCCTTGAGTTATGAACTTCATTAGTTCCTGAGAGTTGGTCATTACTCAAGTTGGTGGTAAGTCAATACAGCTACAATAAAGAGGGTTAGCCACAGACACGTTACAGAAAACAAGAGGCAGGTGAATGTCCCATTAACATAATCAACCCAAATTCTTCATGTGTCAGGTTGGACACAACTTGAAGGTCCGCTGTACTAAGGTTTTGCTACAGGCTAACTCATCTCAAACATATATCCTCAAGTTTCTCTCTCAGTGATGCAAATCTCATTAAATAGCTGCTCACATAAACAACACACATTCAGTTTTGCTTTTTCATATTATACTTTCAGGAGATACGTTTCCCTTGGCATTGCCATGAGGAAAAGGTTGTTCATTTGTAATGCTGCTATTTAATATTTAAAATACTACAGATATAGTTTTTAATATCTAAATTATCTTATTGTTCCTTCCCATAGCAGTACTGTCCTTGCATTAGTTTACACTGAGATAACTAAATCGTCAGAATTTTGTATTATTTCAGTGTTTTAAATCCCACAACTATCATATATTTTTTCTGGTTTATTCAAATTTCATTGTTGTTGCATCATTACAAAGTAAAATGTGTTCTAGGCCAATTGTTATTCTGTTTCAGTCGCCTTTTCTTCCCTTGAAGTTAAATCGTAGCTGATCATTACTTGTTACATGCTAATTGATTTCTGTTTAATTTGGCTTCTCTCTGTATTGGAGTAAATCAAACTACTTGACAATGCTCCAAAAGTTAGATTTTACCCTTAGTTTTCCTTTTAAGATAGTGACCATCTGTGTATAAATTCTGGCTCTTCTTTGAGCAGTTTTCCATACTACCATTTTTCAAGTGTGACTAATGAAGCTAAATGCAACATTCAAAAAAATCCAGATTTGCATAAAAAATTTATTTTTGACCAATGGTATTATTCAGCCTGTGTGCATGCAAAGTTAAATGGAAATAAACATAATATTAAATAATAACTGAAATATATATTTTAATTCACAAGTCAATAAATCAAGATTGTTTTCTGTGTATGATTGATATTTTTAAAACAAATTCATAATATGATAGATCCTAATACATATTTTAGGGTGTAGTTTGCATACCTGTATTTAAAAACACTTTCTATTAAATTATATTATGTTACATATTTGGTGAAATGATTATAAATATAGAAAATAATGAAATGATATGCAAAAATATAAAATTTTAATTACAGAGCTTAAAGAAATATACTTCCTCATTTGTACTTAGTTTTAGAATTTCTGAATGTGAGCTAGAGGGGCATATTCCAAGAAAGATGATTTTCAACCTGCAGTGGAGATGCACCAGAGAACAGAAGTCATGAGTGAGACTAGCTCTCACTGAGGAGTCGCATGTCCCAAATGACTTAATTTACAACAATTTTCAGAAACTGGAGGACTAGTTGGGCACAGTAACCTAACTGCTTTGAATAGATCCAAGAATTTATCTCACCTTCATATATGCACATTATCACATGTCAAATAATGACTATGGAATAAAATGTCATCATTTTATGATGGACTAGTTAGCTTGAACAATACAAGTGTAAGTAAATATATAAAATAGAAAAGAAAAACAAAAATAATTTTACATGACATGTATAGGAAATGAACTTTCTAATAAACTAAGAATTTATATTTTTATGCTCTCCTGATTTTTACCACTTGGTTATGTAGTTTTGAATAGACAAAATCAACAAAATTGTGCTTTGAATATAAGCATACCAGTCAGTGTTTGTTATTATATATATTTTTTGTTCCACTTTCTTAAATAGATGTGTAAGAGTTCTTTGGTCACATAATGTTTACAGATGTAAAATCAATTAACTATAATATCCGTTCTATAATCTTTAATTTCTAAATTATAAACATTTCAGTCCAGTGTAGGCTTATTCATAATATGAAACATCTGCTACAATTAATGACAAGCTAAGAGACAAGAGTTCTCACCTTCTTGCACATCCAAAAAGGACTTCAGCAGCCACACCCACCATGACTGTCACCTCACCAAGGAAAGACAGGCACCTTTGAGCTCAGAGGGATCCATGAAATTCTATTTCTCAAATCATGTTATCATACACAATTGTCCTACATACCTATTTTTAAATTAACATTTTAATACATTTGTAACACTACCCTACTATTTTGTTACAACTAAAAGAACTTATCTGCATTTATTTTTGTATTTCAAGTGCATTAGGACATAGTGAGTGGTGACATATGCTTGGAAGCTTAATGCTCAGGGGGCTGAGGCAGGAGGATTGCTGAAAATGTAAAGCCAGCCTGGGCTAGAAAGACCCTTTTTTTCTTTTTCCTTTTTTTATTTAAATCTTTATTGGTACATTACATATCATATCATGATTGCACTCCACAATGAGAATTTGTACCAGTATAAGACACAACTTAATTCTCATTTTTTCACATATCCCTACCCACCCAACCACCCCCCCATATGCATAAACTTTGTTTCCTTTCTTTTTTGTTATAATCTCATTATTTTTCCCCATTCACCCCATTTTATTTTGAGTATTTTCTATCAATCCAGCCATAGCTCTGCAAGGTATATACACAAAATAATTAAAAGACTCATATCACAATGACATATGTGTACCATGTTTATAGCAGCTCAGTTTGTGATTGCTAAATCTTGGAAACAACCCAAATGTCCATCAACTGGGGACTGGATAAAAAAGCTGTGGTTCTTCTACAGTACAGAGTATTACTCTGCCATAAAAAATGATAAGTTTGAATCATTTATACTTAAATGGACATACCTTGAGGATATCTTCATAAGTGAAATAAATAGGTCACAGATCTGTAAATATCCCATCTTCTCTCTGGTATGAGAAAATAAAGATATAAATGAGTTTTAGAATTGTATGCTATATACTACGAAAGATCCTTTATTTATAGAAAGACCTTATCTCAATAAGCACAGATTAAAAGAGACAGAGAGAACTTTTGCTGGAAATTTAACTCAGTAGTTCTGGTGCCTATTTCTTAAGTGTAAGGTCACGAGTTTGATCCTCCTCCGGGGGGTGTTAATCAAGTACATTGGCTCTAACAAATATGTAAATATGAAGTTTAAAAAATATATATATATATATGTGTATATATATGTAGGTACAGACACACATCATTGAGTTTACAGAACAGACCTCTCCTTTATTGAGAAAGGAGAAAAACAACCACCAAAATAATTTCTCATAGATTGTAACAAAAAAGTAAGGAAACAAATTTTATGTATATGGGGGGGGTAGTAGGGTGGGTAGGGCTATGGGAAAAAATGAGAATTAAGTTGTGTCTTATACTGGTACAAATCCCCATTATGGAGTGCAGTCATGATGTGTATATTTAATGTACCAATAAAGATTAAAAAATAATAATTTCTCATAGTTTAGGAAAAAGTGAGCTTTTAAAATAATGTATATATTTTAAAAGAATAAATGTAGAAAAATATGAGAAATCTTTCACAAACATTGATTATTAAGGAACTCAAATTTAACTTTTGTTCTTGGTCTTTCCTTGTAAAAGATGGGGAACTTTTCAAAAGATATTCTTTAATAATGTTGTACTATGTAAAGAAGTAATAATATTTTTACACTCTATTTTACTGGGGCTATTAGATCTCAGACCTATGTAATTGAATAAAATATATCATAATGCCATCTATATTGAATTATATTCAGAAAAAAACCTTCTTTAATCAACTTTAAATATAATCCTTAGTAATTTTATCCAGGGTATCTTTCTCAAGTGAACATAGAAATCAATGACATTGTATAGCAGACTGTAAGACATGTAATTTATTTAGAAATTGTGTATAATGTTAATTTTGTGTGAATTTTAGAACTTTGAACATATGCAGAGTATGTACTGTCTATGACTGCATTATTTATGATTATATGTGTAGATACACATACATATATATATATATATGTATATGTATATGAAGCTTTTTCCTTTGAGTGCAAAATAAAATAAAAAGTAATAACAGTAAAAGCCGATGGGCAAAAATTGATTCATAAATGAGAAGGTGGCATTCATCTCAACGCTCTTATTGGAAACCTAAATCTCAGTAAATTTGTAGCCTAAGGATACAATGGGCTTAAAGGATTTCTGTCTCTGAAGAAAAATTAGAAGGCCTTTGAGGTAAGGTAAATGGAAAAGGTTGTTTGGGCAAATGTGGAGCTCTAGAACTATTAAATGTTAAGCACCATCAGGGGGTATCTCAGTCATTAATGAGAGTGGCATGTGGGAGATTGTTTCAAGCAGAAGAAAAATTATAGATGGCTATGTGAAGGTGGCCCAAAGCCATAGGGAAATCCTGTCAAGCAAGAAATGATTTTTTACAAAGTTATTGTGAAGGAAAAGTGAAGAGGTTATGGCTAGTTTTTCTGCCTTCTTTTGCACACTATTTCACAAGACTAGCAGGAGAGCAGGTGAGATGTCTTACAGTTAGGACTGCTCAGTGACAGTCAACAAAAATGTGTGTGCCACTAAGCTTGAAGTGTTTTCAGAGTTGCTCTATTCCAGCTCTTTACCATGCCTCTAGTTTGGGCAGGTTTTGTCTGGTTTGTTTGTTCCAAATGTTAGTTTTATGCATGATTTTATAACATCCAAGTTATTTTCTTGAAAGTTAATTTTGGATGTAGCGTTCCACCATTCTTTTCTATAAGAAAGGATTGTTTAAGAACTGGATCGAAAAGTTTGACTCTGTCCATATTAAAGACCGAAATGCCACACACCTGCACGGAATACTGTATTTCAGGCAGCTACTTTATCACACAGCATTTGGTCATCCATCTGCCAATTCTGAGAAATGCCCAGGGATTCTGAGCTCTGAAAGAAGACATCGATGTTCTCCCAGCTGGAAACGTGTAGTGATGAGAGCAGCGACATAAATTTCCTGGGTACTTCAGTGGGTTTTCCTTTCTGATGCTCACATAATGTTGGTTTTAGATTTTCATTAGCTCAAAACATGGTACACAGTGAACATGACATGTAAGATTTTTGAAATGCTAATATGATTTTTGTTTGAGTGTTTATGCTTTTGTATTATGTTCTAGCTTTTCCTGGTTTATACCATATTCTAAGCAATAATATACTAATTACATTTTCAATTTTTGCTCAAATGAGCTACAGTAATCTGGCCTGGACATTAAAAATGTTATAGTTCAATCAATAAGATCCAATTATTTTAAAAACAGAAAAAAAGACATTTGTACTCTAAATGAAGTTCATTGAACTTTTATTAAAGTTATAGATTATAATTTTTCATAGGATAGCTTTTATATTTTTATTAATATCTACTTGTGTTAATTTTTTAATTACAAAAAAAACAAACTTAAAAAGTTACAGATTATATTAAACAGGACCATTGAGTTATTTTTAATATTTTCCAGAGGAAACTTGTAGCTCTGAGCATGTCCATAATGATTTTGTAGGAGATATTTCTGATGCCATAACATGTTGTAGCTGCTCCTATCAAAAGGAGTATATAAAACCATACGATGAATTTGAGGAGAGCTTGTGTCACTTAATCAAATGATGTGCTAGCAGATGCAGTCCAAGCGGGACAGTGTAGAATAGCTTTCCCTGTTCTCTTGGCAAGAATTCCGTGCTTTGAGAAGACTGGACCAAACCGTCCATCCCAGCTCTGCCTGCGAATCAGATCTGAGCCCATCTTATGGCAAAGGCAAAGAGATACATATTTAAATCTGCTGTCTTCAGGGATTTATTTAATGTCCTAAGAATAACTTCCTTCCAAAAACAGTCTGGAATTGAATGTCAGGTTGTTAACTAATTAGTTTCCTAACCCATCTTTTATGTATGTAAAACATATTTTTACCTTAACTCTCTAACATTTTTGTCATTATCCTGATACTTTTACTGCTTTTAGTTCATTTAGCTCATCAATGTCTATTTCTCCCTGAGTCCATTGATACATCTAAACAAAGCACCAAGGTATTATCCTACTGGATAGTTAACAGTTGTATGAAGTGACACTCAGGTGGGAATGCTTTTTCTTTATCTTCCACTTTCAATAGAATTTTAAACTAAGAGATCTGTATGTTGTAGTTTAGAATGGAGCAAGCAGATATCACAAAGGTGCCATCTGCACACTCAACAGAGCTGACCCAGGATAAATCACTCAAAGTAAACTCAGCTTGAAACACAGGAATTGACCTCAAAAAGAATGGGAGATTCTCCTTTAGTCTCTTGTCTTAGGTCAAAACTGAAACTCAATATATTGGTTCTGTTTTTGTGTTGTAAGATCATTTGTTCAGCTCTTCATACTGCAGTGGAATCCAAGGTAACTGTTAGTCTATTAAAGGGAACAAAAGGGCTGAAGTATCTCAGGCCATTTCTGAGGTTCTGTGCCAGATCAAAGAAAATCATAATGTAGTCTTCTACCAAGTGTCACTGTCACTACCTCTTTATTTTCATGGCAGTGAAACTATTTTTTAATAGAAAATAATGTCCAGTGAGGAACATGATTTCTACACTCTTACATTCTTAAATGGATAGAGAATTATTTAAAACATTTATTTTACATTATTGAAAATAGATCAATAAGGCAAGAAGGATCCTTGAATCTTCTGAAGGAAAATTTTTCAGGAATGCAGAAATGCAAATTGGATATATATTTGTGTGTATATTTTAATAAAATTTCTTTCTGATATTCCAGTCTGATTCAATATGTTCTACTGATACTTTGTATGAAAAAATGTATACAATTATTTATGGAATGAATTATCCTTTTTCATCAGCTGCAAGCTTCTATTTTGTCAAATAGTTGGAAATCACAATATAACCTTTTTGCAAACTAAGATTTGCAAGATTTTATATGAGTTTCTTCCATTTAATAACAGTGAAAAGCAGAATAACTCTTGACTTGGTCCTCCTAGGTAATTGTAACATCTACAATGACTTTAAGATTCTTACTAGAAAGATCTAGCTAATGGACACTATATGGCAAGAAACATAGGTACAAAAGCAATCAGGGGAGATTATTTAGATTATAATATTAACTCACATTTTTCATGTCACCTACTTGTAGAAAATCATAGTTAAAGAAAATGAAATGATAGTACCTCTGTTGCCCACCATTTCGTAGAGTGGAATTGGTATGAAGGCTTTTATACATTTAGTTCTATAACATGAAGAACTACAAACATGACTAAAAGAGTACGTTGCTTCACAATGGAAATAGCTCTGTAAGAATTATTCTCCACTGAATTTTTTTTATAAATCACATAATTTATTGTGAAGTACATAAAATTAAACAGACAATGGAATAAAAAAGTCATTTGAAAATTTTAAAAATTTATTTAACTTAGAATATAATTGCATGTATTTACAGAGCTCAGTATTATAGTTGGGTACTTCTATAAAAAAATACTAAGACAGGATAGTTAACCTTTCCATCTTTCCTATGTGTTTATAATCTTTAACATTTTGTCTCCCACTGATTTTCAAATGTATAATCATTAAGGACTGACTGCATTTGTCCCATTGTACCATTCAGCACCCAAACTCCTACCTCTTTCTTGATTTTGGTATTTTTTATTCACACTTTCACCATTTATTTTTTTCCTTTTTTTTTCTTCCTATACTTTAGTGAGCTTTTTCAACTGGACACCCAAACATATTTCCCAAATCCAACACCTAGTTTCCAAATAAAAGCAATAGAATATTTATATTTATATCTAACATGACCTATCTCGCATGAAGTGGAAAACACAAAAATCCCTTTTCAAAAGTTCATTGTTCCATCATTTTCCAAAAGTTTCCAGCTTATTCTGAGACTTAAAACAAAGCTTTAACTGAGAAACTCTGTAAAAATAATATTTAAAATTATATAATTAATTACCAGGTATAATAGCACAGGGTAAACATTTCCATTTCAAAAATGAGGATAGGGAAATAGAAAAAAAAAAAAACAAAAAAACCCCAAAAAAACCAGAATCAATCAAAGTAAGATTCAAAAGAGTCAATATTAAGTCCTATAACTCTTGCAGCTATTTATGAAGCGGCTGGCATCTAGGACTTCAGACTGAACTGTGGGTGTCAGAGGGCATGGGGATCCCCACCGATTGGCCTTGCTGGTTGCAGGTCACGTGACTTCTCTTTGGGGTTGGGTTCACTCACAACCTGGAGCTTTTCTAAGTGATGTTCCACATCCTGGTATCTCTAGCTTCTCAGAATCTTCTCTGCTGCTTCTCCTTCATTCTCATAGTTCCATTCACTCTCTTCTCCAGAGTCTCTTGTTTGATCATCCAGGCCTTCCTCTGAAATTTCAGTGGATGTTTCCCTGATCCCACAACTCTTGCTTTCCAAATACTGCTAAAAGAAGCATGAGGAAGATCAAGTCGTGGACAGTAGCCACACACCCTCCCATCAGAACAGTGCCAACCTCTGAGTATCAGGATGCCTGGGTGTGGTGAAATGAACCCTGCGGAGCCAATTCCCTAGGCCTCTATACCTTTGAGACTGGCATGGATGGAATAATTCAGTGTGAAACAGGTGACTTATTTTTAATGCTGCTAGTCTCTTCAGAGATACACCCACTCTGACCTAAATTTGCATATTTCTTTTGGGACAAAATTTAAATATCCCAAAATTCTCTACTTTCCTCTTGGCCCTCTGTGCTGATTATAAATCTGGCTAAAAGCAGCAGAAATTACTCATGACATAGCCTGAATATTGGGTTATTTTATCTATTGCATCAGGTGGTCCATAACCCAGATTCTAAGTCTTCTAAGATGTCTCAAAATAAGGGGAAATGTTGGCAAATGTTTTGCCACTATGGTACACACGTGGTCTGTTTATTGTTTTCTTATGTGTCAGCTGTCACAATGACATAATACTTGACATACATAATTTAAAGGAGGAAATACATAATCTAACTTCAGATTTCAGGAGATTCAGTATATGACTGGCATGCCTCAAGCCAGAAACCTCATGGCAGACAGGCAACATGGAACAATTAATGGTGTTAATCTCTTCAGAGATCCATGCACCATGACCCAGGTTGATTAGTTCATGTGGCCCAGAAATAGTAAAACAGTGCCAGAGAAAAACTATTAAAGGACCCATATAGAGTGATGACCCACAGAGATCCACCCTTATTTATTAATCTGCTGGATTTCTATATCTGCTGAAGTATACATACTAATATTCTCAGGTCACCTCTCTCTCATCTGACTGCCAATGGAGTCTTCATTCACAGCTTAAATTTTCTGAGTGTGGCCTTTATTGTCTGTATTCTTACCAGTATTCTGATCCTCTTAGTGACTCCCACAGTCAGCCATCACACTCTGCTTCCAACATTCTAAGACTTTTCTGAGTTGCATCTCCCAAACTCTCTCTCTCTCTCTCTTCCTCTCTCTCTCTCTCTCTCTCTCTCTCTCTCTCTCTCTCTCTCTCGTGTATGTGTGCTGGGGATTGAACTGGGGACACTGTACTTGTTAGTCAGTACCTGATCCACAGAGCTAAAGCCCTGAGAATGTCTCCCAAACTTTCTAGTATTGGCCCATCTCAAAAAACATTTCCAAAATTTGTAAACCACATAGTTCTTTATTATATTAAATGCACATATATAAATCAGATAGATATATGTATTATTTTTCTGAAAAAAATATTTGTTTGGTTACATTATGAAAGTGGTTCATGTAGTGAGAAATACTCTAAGAAAAATATATACACAAGCAAGTTTTTCCAATTATGCATACAATTCTAGAAAATTCTTATATACATTGTTCAGCAAAGTCATAGTGATACTTAAAGACCAAGGTCAAATCTACAAAAAAATAACAAGTAAAACAGTCCAGCAGAGTATAAATGAAGTTTTACAAAACACTAAACTTGATAGTGCTGTCAAGGTAAGATGAAACTTGCACTGGTAAGAATGATGAGATTCATCCGCATATGTTGTGTAGACAGTGAAAAGAGGATACATGTTTTGAGCACAATGAAGGCTTGGAAATTTGTAAATAAATAGTAGCAAGGATTGTCAAGTCATGTGGCCCACATATAATGCAAACACTTGGAAGGCTTTGGCCTGTCTCAAAATAAAAATAAAAAAAATAAAGGGTTCAGAATGAAGCTCAGTGTAACTGCCCTGTTCTTAATCCTAATTGCTGAAGACATATGGGAGAGAGAGAGAGAAGTAAGGGAGGTAGAGAGGGAAGGAGGGAAGGAAAGAGAGAGAGAGGAAGGAAGAGAAAGAGGAAGAGAGGGAGGGAGAGGGACAAGGAGGAAGAGAGAGTGAAACAGTCAGAGACAGAATTATTGTCAAGGATTGATGGAAGATTTTTGTCTTGCAAAGAGGGTTGCTATGAAAGCAAGTTCTTTTGCATACATTTGAAGTAGAAGAGGCCTATCTACTTATGATTTCCTGCATGTGTGTTTATAACATTGTATTATCAAAGCCTTTTGGAGTAGAGTATAAGTTTGGCCAATCCTCTGAATTTAATTGTATTTCAGCAATAGAAATATTTATGAAGTTTTTGTTTTCTCTTTGGTTTTGCTCTTCTGGTGGTGGTCATTAAACAAATAAACCTAATCCATATTAGGTAAATACTCTATCACTGAACTATATTCCTATGCTTTGAATTTTTTGGATTTTAATTTTGAGACAGGATCTCAGTAAATTTTGCAGACTGGCTTTCAATTTCCATTCCTGCTATGTCAGCCTTCCAGGTAGCTGGGGTCAAAGATGTGGGCCTTGGTGCGAACCTAAAGCAAACTTTTAAGTAGCTACAGTGAGCAGTGAAAGTCACACAAGTAATGTTGCTCAGTTTGTGTTAACAAAGGTTAAAAGAACAAATCTCTCTAGAAGCAGCAATTAGCAGTCAACTCGGTAATGTTTTATCCATAATATGAAATGACTAGTTCCCAAGATAAGTAAAGTATCAGGATAATTACTTAAGTGACTTAAATTTTATCTGACTCAAATTGTTCTCATCAAAGATGCCATCTAGCTGAAGACATAATGTTATTTTCTAATATGGAATCTAATATTACAAAATTATAAGGTAAGCCAAAATCATTATTTTTAAAGAAAGGAGAGTGCTCACCTCAGTTAGTACTCACTTTATTTGATGAGTATCTTAATCTGATTCACTGTAATAACGGTTAAGATTAAAAGTCTAAGTTTTAGAGGAGAGGTTTCTGAAAGGTGATTAGATCGCAGGGGCTCTGTACCCATCAGCAAAGTGGTCCACTCATGACTGCAGAACGCAGTGAGCCAGAAAACGTGGAGATCAGTCAGAGGAGGCAGTTCATCCGGGTAATTCTCCCGCTTTGATGCTGTCTCTGTGCCTCCAGCCATCTTGAGGGGGAGAGCTGTTTTCTGTCATGTCCCTGTTTGATGTCATTTTTCCTCTGGAGCCAGCTGTCCAAGGACAGAAGCCTTTGGCATTAGGAGCCAAAACAAATTTCTCCTCCTTCAAGTTGGGGATGTCAGGTTATCCCTAGTGAGGACCTCAAGTCTTCAA
Organism: Petromus typicus; assembly: GCA_004026965.1. NCBI lineage: Eukaryota > Metazoa > Chordata > Mammalia > Rodentia > Petromuridae > Petromus > Petromus typicus. The sequence continues at coordinate 42,384 of PVIR01003228.1, forward strand.
TATCCACAATAAAATTTGTGCCTACACGCCCTAGATTACAACTTGTATCCTTTCAGGAAATCATGGTGTTTTGCTATCTGATTATGATAGATTCGATGTATACATGGTTTGGTTTCAAGATATTCTACCTGATTATGATAGGTTAGGTGTACAATGATAGATGATTTGGTCTCAAGATATTACCCAGGAAGATTTCATGAAGCACAGGATTCACACTGCCTTTCCAGAGGAAGCTATCAGTTTTAGACGTACTGAAAGAGAATGCGAAGAGAATGATTCCTGGATCCTGTGTTCCACATCTATCCACATGTACGGTCTAGTCGCTGTGCTGCCTGAAGGATTTTGGAGATTTTATTTTATCACATAGATCTTGGTGTAGCCTCACGTGGTAACATTTGCATCTCAAAGAAAACGAAGAAAAATAAGACTGGCACTGAGCTGGTTTTCATAGCAACACCTGGCCCACTCCACTTCTTAGGCACATGTGGAGGATAATTTAATTTCTGTGGATGGAACTCAAGTCCTTTGAGGAAATTTTATAGTAATTAAATGATTTTGCTTCATGCAGGAAACTTTTTGTTTTTGAATTTGAAGAAATATATTTCCTTTTACCCATCTTCTGTCTGCATGCTCCCTTCCAATTTAAGTTTGTTCTTGAGGAGTACAAATAAATGCTATAATTAAAATCATCTCAGGTAACACTTTACTTCAGGGAATTCACTTTTGCTGTACATCTTCTTAGAGACAGAAAACACATAACAGATGGTATGTTTAATGCTAATCTACTTATTATTCGCCACCCAGTGTTGAAGGGAAACTTCGCATAGCAAATAATTATGGGCTGGTTTAGTGATCATGCTATCTTGATACTTATCTTAGCCCACGTATTGAATGATACTGCCTTACTAGTGACAATGAGATTTTTCGCTTTGATTTGCCTCATAAAATTTGTTCTGGAAATCTGAACAATTTTTTTCAATGTAATCTGTTGGCAAAGTTGTGTTTCCTTCAGTTCAAAAAATCCAACCGTGTTGCTCTCATTTGCTGCAACTCTGCAGCCTTACTGGCTTTATGGAAAAATTTAGTAACTGATGCATTTGAAAAAACAGAAATAGAGACCAATGCAAGAATAAGAGAGTTAAAAACATAGGCATAACTCTGGTACACATACCTTGTGTGCGGAGAGGCTGCAGCACGCAGATGAGAGTCACGGACCACCACTGTCGTCAGAACTACTATTGTGTTCGGCACTTGTGAAGAAAATCTCCACCTTGAATATTCTTCCACTTTCACTTCCATGTTCTTTTGTTCTGATTGTTCTCCATTACTTTGAACATTAATATAATATAATATTATAAGTGTAAGTGTACAGGAGAATAACTGTCAAAAGTGGCATAATAACTTGAGTTTATATTAATTATTGTATTTAATCTTCTTATACTTGCTATGACATAAGATATTCATTTAACATGTACAGTTCTAAGGTTCTGTTACATTTGCAGAGTTGTACAATCATTACCATTACCAGTTTTATAATAGCTTTATCACCCCAGAAATAAATCTATACCCATTAATAAATAATTTTCACCTCTACCACCACTCTGTATGACTTAGTATTACACAATTTTTTGCACTCTATACAAGGCGTAATGACCTTTACCATACATGCATTATGGCAATAAAAGACATATACTTGTTTAACAAGCATTTATTGAATATTTCTTAGGTGCCAGACAGAAAGATAGGTAAGAACAGTAGATAGCTAAATAGAACACTGGAGCCTGTGACTTATTTGGAAAGTAATCTTATAAGAAATGCAGCTATGTATGTTAATAATTTTGAGGAAAAATATTTTTGTTTCAGACATTTGAAAGTGATATATAATTGAAAAAAGGATTTTTGATTAAACTTACCTAGTACTACACAGAAATATAAATTTTAGATACAAATCCTGTAAGAAAATGTGTATTAACTTTTAATGGCAATATTTACTGACCACTCAGTGCCAAACTTCATAACAGGTTTAAATCTATAGTCTTTGGAAATCTGTAAATTCTGATCTTAGAAAGCTGAGACTTCAAAGATACATTTTAAGAAAGATGTTTCTTTCTTTTTTTTAATTATCTTTATTGGTACATTAAATATACACATCATTAAGAAAGATGTTTGAACATCCATATATATATATATATATATATATATATATATATGTGTGTGTGTGTGTGTGTGTGTGTGTGTGTGTATGTATGTATGTATATATATATATATATATATATATATATATATATATATATATATTTCTGATTCAGAACTAATTTGGACTCTGAAATATTAATTAGACTTTTAAAATTATTTCTGGTACTAGGTCATTTAACATGTTCCAATGAGGGCTTCATATCATTTTTCTAATTAATACTTGAGAACACAGATCATCTGATATATATATATATTCTGTCTTTGGCACATTCTCATCTTCTTTGCACTTTTTGTTCTTCTCAAATATTTGAGAGCTTTCAATGTGCCGAGCACTATCTGCTACTGAAGTAGCAATCAAGCTACTTCATCCCCTTTTGTAGCTGTAAGCACAAAAAATGAGTACAACCAAATAACCACATACCCATCTTTACCAAGTTATTTTGAATAATCACTTTATCATATTCCTTTCAGTCACACACTATGACATCAAATGTCAAAGTTCATAGAAAAATTATTCTGTAGATAATCCATTTTTGATCGTACAATGTGTTTCTCATAACACTTGTTTTGCCATTCACTCTTTTGACCTTCAACAAATTAATGTAGCTGCATTTTGTTTGCTGTTGATTTAACATTGCTTGTCCCTGTAGCAATATTTTTTCCACTTTAGAGTTTACCATTTTGGCTGTTGATACATTTCTGTATATTTATATGAAGTCATTTTATGTAGTAGATTTTATGATCTCCATTATAGAACACTTATTTTGATTTATATATTTATATTTTAGTAGTGCTTAATGGGTACTGCTGAATGAAACTAATAGGACCATCAATTTCCAGGGAAAGAGTTTCTATTTATTATGCCTGCCAAAACTACAGACAGAGCAATTAAGGAACCGTGTACCTGTAAAATGGAGGAGTTTCCATTAAATATTCTATTTCAGTGGTTATTTTAAAAATGGAAGAAAGTTTTCATCTGCATCTTGCGAATGGCCAATGGTGTTAAATATTTCATGTTTATTTTTTGGTTTACTTCTTCACTGGAAAAGTGTTGTTCACTTTTGAATTGGGTCTTTTAATTTCAAGAGGCTGACTTCTTTTAAAGTTCTTTATATACTGTAGAGTGTAGACCTGTGTTTGAGAAACCTGTGGTAATTTACTTCCCAGTGTTTTTAATTGTCTTTTTACTCTCTTGGTGGTTTATTTTACTTTGCAGAAGTTTTTGATAAAATGAGATCCCAAATATAGATTCTTTCTGCTAGTTCTTGTGCTGCTATGGTTGTGTTCACAGTCTTAGTAATGTCTCTAAGAGTTGTATCTTTCCTGTTTTCGAGCAGATTTAATGTTTTTGTTTTAATACATAGGTCTTTAATCCATTAGAGTTTCAATTTAGTGTGTGGTAAATGATGTAGGTCTAGTTTTAATCTTTAGCAAGTTGAAACTTAGTTTTTTCCAACATCACTTATTTCACCTCACTCAAGCAAGAACAGCTGCTATAAAGAAATTAACCAATAACAGATGCTGGAGGTACTGTGGGGTGAAAGGAACCCTTTCCCACTGTTCGTAGGAATTCAGACTGCTGCAACCACTGTGGAGAGCAGTGTGGAGATTTATCAATAAACTAAAATTAGAAGTTTCATTTGACCCTGCTATTTCCCTGCTGGCTATATTCATGAGAAAAATTAAAAGCCTTATACCATAATGGCATATATCCACCCATGTTTATAGCAGCACAATTTGTAATAGCTATATTATGGAACAGCTAAAATGCCCATCAACTGGAGACTAGATGAAGATGTTTCTTTTGGTTTATTTGTTTGTTTTAAAAAACTAGAGAATTAGTCATAAAGAATGATAAATTAGAGATAGTTATAGCTAATGAATGCAACTTGAGGCCAAACTTATGAGTGAAATAAATAGGACACAGGTGTGTACATACTGTATCATTTCTCTAGTGTAAGAAACTGAAAGAGTAAATGAGGTCCAGGACATATGGTAGGTATAGTGATATAGGAAGAAGAAAAAGAAGAAAAAGAGAACAGGATGGAGAGCAAAGCAAGGAAAGAAAAATTTGATGGTAAAAAGTAAAAAAAAAAAAATGGAAACAAAGTTTACACATATAGAGGAGATTGGTTTTGAAGGAAGGGCAGGGGAATGGGAAAAAAAATGAACGTTAGGTTATATCATGTACAGATCCAAATTCTCAATGGTGAATGTGATCATAGTGCATTCCTAAACTTAACTTGTGACAAAGTGGGACAAGTTTTATCCTAAGGCTCCCGGTCCACACTAGTTGATTATTAAGCCTCCTTTATCTGATGTACTTTGAAAACAAAGCTTCTAGTTGAATATATAAAGTGAGGTGTAAATGTTTGAATCATGTTTCCTTGCCTTGTAAAAGTAGGAAAATAACATTCAGATCTATAAGTTTTACAAAGCAAATGGACAGGAGAAGAGAAATTATAGCAGCTGACAGAAGTCATCTCAATTATTTCAATGGTCTTGAGTTAATTATATTACTTCATATTTTGAGTCCAATGTTACAATCACTGTTGCTCTAGCATAATTTATATAATAAATTCAGGAAATAATATATTAAAAATTATTTTAAAGGACAACTTTACTTTTTTCTACTTAACTCATGAACTATTAGAGATATCAGTATAGCATTTAGTTTTTGCTATTAGGTATTTTTCTTGTACGATTGTATGTGAAAGACCAGGGATCTAGGTCAGTGTTTCTAGTGCCTAATTTGCAAATATCTGGGGTTTGATACCCGGTAACAACATGTAGCAGAGCTGGGTTTGGTGACTCACGCCCTCCAGCAATTAGTACCACATACCACATTGCAAAGCATGGTGTTTCACACCTGTATCCCAGAACTTGGGAGGCAGAGGCAGGGGGCTTGCTGAGTTCAAGACTAGCCTACACTACAAAGTGAGACCTTGTCTCAAAAAGCAAACAAACAAAGACTGCACCTGAAGCATCGGAGAACACTGTTTTAAAACTTGCAGTCGTAAGCAAACTGTCCACTTTAACTGCTCAGCAGACACGTGTACAACAGGCATACTATGAGTATGTCCTCTGAGAAACATTGTACAGTAAGGAGTTGCCATACTAACTGGGACAACAAACAGCAACAAAATTCTGTAATACATGAAATTTAATTTGTCCCGAGACAGACAACATATGTCTGATCCAAAGTAAGACCTGGATGTTGACAAGTCCCACTAAGTTGCATTCTTCCCCAATAGTTAAACTCCATGTTCACATGTGAAAACAATGTTACTTTTGGTAGATACCTTCTAAAAATTGCTTAAAAGAACATTTGTCTAGTCTACAAGTATTTTAGTGGCATTTTTTTCTTTTATTTGCTTTTATTATCTTCATGGATCATATTAAATACATGAAGGAAAAAAATTAACATGTAAAACTTTCAGATAATCTTTATCAAATATTGATAGGTTGCTAATATACACTTCTCAAAATGAGAGATACTAATTTTCATCTCCACCTAATCACTATTATAATAACAAAAAACACTTGAAATAAGTTTGTGATCAGTTTTTCCACCTTAGCATTGACATCAGCACTTTAAAAAGTAATTACTACAGGGTGGAAGTTTATCAGCTGAGCTTACAGTTGTGTGTCCTATTTTTCAACTTTTTGTGCATCTGTCACTTTCCAGGTTTGGGCCAAGTTTGCTGAGCATCAGAATCTTCTGTCAACAAAGTGCTAAAACCCATAATTCTGAAAACTCTCTTTTTATCCAATAACTAATGCTCTTCAGCTGATGTGAAACTGCAAAACTTAAGAAAATATGAAAGTGGTCCCCTATCAGTGAAGCTTGCAGCTTCTATTTCAATTTCTTTGGTGTTTCAAAAGTAATAGAAATAGAGACCTGCACTATACTCCGATGTAGTTTATTTCAGAACTACAAACTAGGGGCAATGAAAAGATTTTGGAACAGGTGTCAGAGTATATCAAGCTTGCTGCCAATATAAACATTTTGTGCTCTGGCTTAATTTGCAGATTAATGACAAATAGTATGCACAGAACTATTTATGCTTCTAATTGACTGTTAGACAAGTTAGCTGACAAGTAAGTAACAATAATTTTGATCTACTATAATAGTAGCAAAGATTATTAAATTAAATATGAGCCTGTTATTTTAATTAGTTTGTCAATTACTTGAATATTTGGCCTTTTAATGAATCATCCTCAATCTCTTCATGATTATATGTATGTATACATAAATATGCATATGAATACACATTTATATCACATACATATAATTTTATGTTACTGATTTTAAGTAAATTTACATGAGGAAATAATAAGAAATGTAGAAAAAGTCCCACTAGATATTTTTAGTGATATGTAGTACCTGTCTTTATTTTAATTACCCATGAAATGTATTTTTCAATCCCACAGTAAACTACTGCTGCTAGCTTTTTTCCAGTTTGCTTTCTCCTAACACTTCATTCCAAACAAGAATGGTAAATTGAAAAGGAGAGAGTCTATGGCAAAATAATTGATGTCCCTTTAGGTTTCCCCTAGAGAATGCTCCCATAATAGCTTAAATTCCCACGATTTAGGTCTCACAGTTTAACTTGTCAATATGTAATTATGATTCTAAAACAAAACAGATTACTTTGCATTTAAGGTGTGGATTCTGTCTTGCTGAATGTAAAAGAACTGACTAGAAGAAAGGAATGTCTCATTAGTAGTTTCTTATTTAATGATCTACCAAGGTTAGGACTCTAACTGTGCACCCTATCTTTAACAATCTAAAATACGATTTCTCCAAGGGCTCTGTAATAGCTATAAAGATTTGAGTCCACGACCTTAAATTTGACTGCTATGATTATAAAGAACTATTAAAAGAAATACATGCACACATAGCTTGGTGTGTGTAAAATCTATGTATTAATATATAACAATCACGTACAGCTACATACTTCATTTATAATTAACCTCTTCAGATTTTATATTAATTTGAACTTGTAAAAGAATAACATTCTCAAAGCAATATAGCATTTATATTTTATTAGTTGATTTGGAGTAGCAAAATGCTTTCTAGCCTCATTTTGATTAAAAAGTAAAGACTGCTTAAATGGACATACCTTGAGGATATCCTCATAAGTGAAATAAATAGGTCACAGATTGATAAATATCACATCTTTTCTCTGGTACGAGAAAATAAAGATGTAAATGAGTTCTAGAACTGTATGTCATATATTGTGAAATAGAAAATACCCAACGTGAAGTAGGGTGAAGGGGGAAAAATAATGAGATTATAACAAAAAGAAAGGAAACAAATTTTATATATATAGGGGGGTGGTAGGGTGGATAGGGCTATGGGGAAAAATGAGAATTAAGTTGTGTCTTATATGGTACAAATATGATTTTGGAACGCAATTATGATGTGTATATGTAATGTACCAATTATTATTTCAATTTTTAAAAAGTAAAGGATATATGCCTTTATAAATGAAATTTGTCTAAATTTTTTTCCCATTGTTCTGATGTTTTATGGGAATCACTATTTTTCATCTTCTGGTAAAGGGTAATGTGAAGTATTTAACTCACATACTTTAATCTGATGATTTACTGATATGTTAGTGTTCAAAAACACCTAAGTGATATAAACAGCTAGCATCTGTGACCTTGTAATAAGCACTGAAGATGCAAGATTTCTTCTTTCATGGGGCTTGCCTAGTAAAGAGGTTAATGTCACATATAATTTGTTAATATAAATTCCAGTAATGGGCTGGGGATTTAGCTCAGTGGTTCTGGCTCACCTGTCTTGCAAGTGCAAAGGCCCAGGTCCCATTCCCTGGTAATCACATACATACTGGGCGTAGAGACTCACCCCAGCAGCAATCAGTACCACATACCACAGTGCCAGGCATGGTGGCTCACACCTGTAATCCCAGCACTGGGGAGGCAGAGGTGGGAGGATTGCTGTGATGTGAGTTGGAGGCTAAACTACAAAATGAAACCCTGTCTCAAAAAATTAAAATTAAAATTAAAATTTAAAAAATCAGTAAATTCAACAAAGAAAGCTACAGAGTTTTTAAAAAGTGAACACGAAACTTGATATCACTGAATAATGAGGGCGATTTTTGAGAAAATAATATCTTATCCAGGACTTGAAGAAGGAAAAGTTGTTGATAGAGAGGAAACTCATGTAAAGACTGGGAATTAAATCGGCTGGAGGGAAATAAAAGTAAAACATTTGAAAGAGTAAATGAAGATGGTGTATTGGAACTCACTAAAGAGTAAACTGGGAGGGAGATAGCTTGTGGGGTCTGTGGACTTTCTTATGGATTTTCAGTATGTTTTTCAAGTTGAGAACTATTGAGAAATTTTGAGGAAATGCTAATGGGATTGAGTATGAGGACTCAGGAAGATGTCAGTAAAGACACTGAGATTTCTAACTCTCCACTTGGATAGATTGGTGCCACTTCCTGAAGCACTATTAAAGGTATAAAAAGGCACTTGCAAGAAATACAAGTGCATTTGTGTGAAGATTCAGGACAGTGTTAACATTGAAAATGTAAATGTAAGTACACAATCTCTGCTATTGTTAAACTACACTTTATTTCTCCCTCCTAAAGTGTTTAGCCACAGAATAATCATTTAAGGACTTAGCAAGGGCAGCTTTTACAACGGACTCAAGGGCAGAAGCCCTAGGATTTGGTGACAAGAGAGAATGACAGAACAGGAACTGCAGGGGACATGTCATTATCAAAGATCCTTTGGAAAGGAAGAGATACAGGTACAAGGTACATGCCGTTGTTCCAAGAAGTTCTTTCTGAAAATAAATATGATTTAATCTGTTTGAAAGATCCATAAGACAGTGAAAGTTAAAAGAGAAAAATAAGAGTAATTTAGCAGGAGTGTGTTTACAAATGCTGGAGCGTTTGGGGATAGAGAAACCACAGAAAGATTAATTAACAAACACTTAATTTGAAAAGAAGCATGTGAAAATAAGATATGTTGGTAGCTTGTATGTCATCAATTTAAGGTTATTCTCTAAAGACTTCAATTTTCTTTGTATATTAATAGGGTACATCTTTTGAATAAGGCTGAGAGGCTAGCACAGTAAAGAAAGCAAATAAGAAATATGAGATTCTAGAACAAAGGGAGGCAGAAGATAGATTAAGGAAAGGGAAATTTGTTGGGAACACTGGGTATGGGGAGGGTACAAAGAACTGATTGATTTTTGTCCCACCATGTTGAAATTCCAGTTGATCCTGGTGACCATATATGTCTAGCTAAGCCACAGTAGTACTGTGTTTTTCTTCTCAAGCAGCAGTTAGCAGTGTAGAATTAAACAGAATGAATTTTTTAAGAATTAAACAGAATGAATTTTTTAAAAGGTTATATTTTCCTGGCTAAGTTTGCCAGAATGACAAGGTCAATTGACTTGACTAGAGGTAATTTACAGATGGGCTGTAGAATTTCAAAACTGAAATTAGAGGAGAAAAATATAGCTAGAGAAGTAATTCTAGAAGAAAAAGGTAAGGGGGAAATTCATAAAAACTAATAAAGTAAAAGAATATAATATTAGACCAGTAAATGGTGCCAATGACCATATAGATGTAATATCGACTGAAAAGTTCTATTTCATGTAGCTTATTTGCATACACACAAATCAGTAGTACTTAACATAATACCTTTAATTATGTGATTACAATTGAATAGCTATAAAAACATTAGTCTATAAGTCATCTTATTTTTTATGAACCATTACAAATACAGAGTTTCAACCTAGTATCAAGCAGGCACCTAGTACTGTGTTAGTATCTGGTATAAAATACAAATAACTATAATCCTTTTCCTCAAGAATCTCATGCAGGATAATGAGGAGCTGCTTTTAGGAGAATGGTAGTTGAACTGGGCTCTAAAACCAAGGGAAAAGATTAAGAGATTGACTTCACTCATCCAGGTGTATAAATTATAGTCAAGTTAGAAATTCAAGTCAAAATCAGTCTTTTGATTCTAAATATTCCTTTGCTTCTTTTTTTTTTTCAAGTTAAACAACATTTATCAAAGAACTTATCCTTTAAAGTTAACATCACTACAATTTGCTACAGAGAAATGCCAGAAAATTGTATCTTTAAAAATGATATCAAATGCACATATTGATTCAGCACTACACAATGGTATACTTTTATCCAAGAGCCAGTCAGGGCAATCATGAACACAATGTTGGACTAGAGACTAAAACAAAAATGTTACTGCTATGCCTGTACATTTGACTATTTTATGGCCTCGGGATAATTTACTGGTTCATTGTTGAATTTTTCACTGCTAATCGAATTTACAATAGACTTATTAGTCTATCTCAAGAAAGGTTTGCATACACTGTGCCTAATAATAATTATATTAAAACAGCAATCTTTTAGCAGTTGAACTGTCAAGTGATAATGAGGATGGTAGCCTGGAGTACAGCTGATATGTAGGGCAGAAAAAGACAATTATTTCTCATGGCAATAAGGTACAAAAAAAGTACAATTTAATAAAAAAGATCACTGCCTTTGAGATGCTATTTTTAGCCTAAATGGAGTCTGTGAAGTCTTTGATAATGTGTATATATTTTTGCTATGCCATCCAATCTATAGCCATTGCAACCAAACTTTATATATAAAGTTTGGTGTGTATATCATCCTGATAGATCTGCAAACACAAAGCAAAGGGTTAATGTTTTTAAATTGTACGAATTTATTAGTCAGAAAGAGGATTCCATGTGTATTATAATATTGTTTCAGATAAGTCATAACAACTCACAATAGATGCCCTGCAAGATCAGAATTAGATCAGAATATCAGATATTTATGTGAATGTGATTATCTGTCTATTTTACCATACAACATTGAAAGTTCTTTCATATGAAACATTTAAAATTTTATTAGCCTTAATCATATATTTTCACAGAGCAGAAGTTGTTGGATAGACCAATAGTATCATATTGTATTGGTTATGCCTGAGAACATCATGGATATTTAAAACATTGATTCCAATATTAAAAGATTATATTTTCAGTTATTGAGTACTTCATCATTATAGATATATACAATGGTCAATTTTACTTTTTCTTTTGAACTTAAGAATATAATATTCAATCATATAAAGACTAAAATTAGGGTTTAATAAAATATACCTTTTGGATTTATTAACTTTATTTGAATTTTGCAGAGCTGTTTATTTAGTGACAGATGAAATAAATATTCTTAATTAAAAATTTCCTCGTAAAGCTTCATATTTGAATTTTATTTTCATTTTCTACAATTATTTATTCAGAATTCATTGTCTAAATTTCACCACTTTGTTGTTACTTTTCCAAAATCTCATTTGTCCTTAATTTGGGCTCATTATAAATCATGCTTTGTAGTGTTTAATTCAAGATAAGATGATTCATAGTTCATATATCCTTTTAAGAAAAAAGGCGTAAAATGTTTACTTTATCTGTTTTACTCAGCAGTAGCATTTTGTGTAATATCACAACGAAAGTATTGGCAGTGATAAAACAGATCGCTCGTTCATACCTCACTGACTTTATTTGTACCTGTCTATATGTATGTACATATGTCTTTGCATGTTACACATTTATACCCAGTCATTTCATTGCTTGTGTGGGTTTAAACATTCACTACAATATTCAAAAATTGGATTGACATTCTTGATTTTCCTGCTGAAGGTAGAAGTTCTTCAATATTTTAGAGAAAATTACAGAGATATTACCTGCTTTAGGCTGACCTATTCCCAGAAGCCTCTACTTATACTATGTGAAGCATGACTAGTTCTTCGCCTTACAAAGACAAACGCTATGGTACAAATGATATTTTGTGTAATTGCTCTTTAAATATGCTCTAAATTGGTGAGTTTCTGGATCATAATAAAATTGCAAGTGTTTCTGTTTCTACATCATGCATAATGCTGATAACCAGTAATCTGTTACGTTTCTCAAATTCTATAATCTCAAAATATTATAAATATTAGAATTATAGATTCCAATAGATATTTAATAGAATAGATTTTAATAAATGCCAACAGAATCACATAGTACCCTTTTTATTCACTATTTAAATTCATTATTATTCTCTGGATGTTTGTCCATATGATTGCATGTATAAATAGATAATTCCTTTTTATGAGTCAGTGATATTCTTGTTAATATCAGTTTACTGAATTCATAGGAAATATGAACCAATAGAACTAATTTATAGAATATCTGGAATTTTTCCACAACATGCCTATTACAGGGAAAGCTGCTATCAAATACTTGTGTTCAGTATATTTGTTATCATAAATTTCAATTTCTGTTCATAATGGAATTTCTGTGATTTTACCATGCCTTTTCTTGGGTTATTAATAGCATTTTTCTCAGAATAAATAACCAAAAGTGAAATTAAATATAATGATGTCATTTAATTTTAATAGATTTTAAAAGTAGTTTCCAAAGAGATAGTGCAATTCTGTTTTCACTGTAAATCAAAAATAACCTGGTTTCTCCACTTTTTACTTGCATCAGATGTTGACCTCAGTATTTCACCTGCAATTCATAATCCCAGCTCATGTCCACTAAATTTATAGAGGATCTTAATGATTTTCATCAATATAATATATTTCTTGTTATGACTTCTTATATTGGAAGGACAGAAAGGTCTGATTTTCTCTCTATCTCTCTCTCTCTTTTTCTCTCTGTCTCTCTCTGTCTGTCTCTCTGTCTCTCTTTCTCTCTGTTTTCTCTCTTTCCTTCTCTTTTTGTAAAGGGACTCAGGATTATTCCATTAAGGCCTCACCAATATCATATCAATATGACTTCCTAATAGGCTATGCTTCACACTTAGTCATCTTGGGAATTGGCCCTCCAAAATACAGCTTTAATAAACTGCATTCACTCACTTGAAAATAAGCACAATACATAATAAATTTATTTATTGAGCAATTTTAAGGCTGAGAATACAAATCAGTAGAGGTGGAATATAAGGCAAACATATATTTTCAAACTGAAATGCCATTCCACATTATGCTATTTGACTTTGAATGTCTATAGTTTACATTAGTAAGAATTAAACTTTGCAACAGAAACTCTGTGAACACAACGTTTTTAGTTTTCAAAGATGATTAGTTACTTGCTGCATAATTCAGAAGTAAAAGTAAGATCTGCATTGTCAGGTAATTCAGGGTGCAGTTTTAAATGGTACTTGCTGGAGTTATGAAGAAAACTTTGGGTTGACACTGGTAGTAACTTGTGTTTCATTAAAGATTGCTCTATGCACGTCTTCTTGGCTCATTATGCAAAGAAAGAAGTCTAAAGGCTTAAGAGGTCTCTGCACGTCTCTGTTAGGATCATGCATTTGCATTGGAATATCATTTGTTGAGGTCAAGACTATTGATTTATTAGCAGAAAGATGGATTTTTTCTGTGTTATAAAAATGAAACACATTGAAATAATAATTGAAGGTCACTTGGAGATTGACTTTCTGGTGTAATGGATGGAGAAAGGAAAAAGAAGACAAGTGTCAAGGGAAAAGGCAGCTGATTGAAAAACAGAGTTAAGCAACGTTCGTAGCATAGCAGACCCATTTCAGGCCATTTTTTATTCAGATCTGGTCCACAGGCAAACTTCCCCTTTAAAACTATCAAGTGAACTCTTTGAGAAATGATGATAGATGTGGATTAAATCATGCTTTGTGTAACATCCAGCATGGAGCATTACACACACACACACACACACACACACACACACACACACGCACGCACACACACACACACACACACACACACACACACACACACTGCATTTTCTGAATAGTATTAAGATGAACTGAAAAGATTTGAGCTGAATAAGACTATAGGACTGGATGAAATTTAAGTAAAACACAAATTTTTCAAATGTATAGAATTAATTTTTCCTTCACTCTTTCCTTGTATTTATGAAATATTTTTATGCCTGCATTTTCTAATAAATCTCGGTGGCATTCATGCAACCTCACCATGCCTTTCCACAAGTTGTTCACTGCATTTTACTTGAAGGACTGTGGTGTATCTCAACAGTCCCCAGTGAAGTTTGAAACACTGTGTTCACTCTTTTTTTTATTATTATCTTTATTGGTACATTAAATATACACATCATGCTTGCACTCCATAATGGGGATTTGTACCAGTATAAGACACAACTTAATTCTCATTCACTCTTGATGTAAAACTAAATAAATGCATCAAAATCTTCACACACAATTTTATATGTCTCCATCTTAAAGCAATCACTACATAACCAAATGATAAAATTCTGAACTCATTGAACATTTGGATGAACCTTTAACTTACTTTGTTATTTTAAAGACAATTGCACTTCAGAACAACTCACATAATATGTCAAGGCACTTTGACGTATCACCTGTTAAATACCTGGCAGGCTATGTTACTACTAGTAAAAGAAATGCGTATAAGAGATATAAGAAGGTTAGTGAAGTTATTTTGTGTTCTTTGCTTGCTCTAGGATGGACAGGATTTGCAATCTTCTCAAGCTACACTGCAGCTTCTTTGATAGACATGGCACTTCTATACAGTATTCATAAAGAAACGTGAGAGCACTGTGATTTTGCTAGGGAGGAAAAATTGGATTGACATTCTTGATTTTCCTGCTGAAAATAGAAGTTCTTCCAATATTTTAGAGAAAATTACAGAGACATTACCTGCTTTAGGCTGACCTATTCCCAGAAGCCTCTACTTATACTATGTGAAGCATGACTAGTTCTTTGCCTTGCAAAGACAAACACTATGGTACAAATGATATTTTGTGTAATTGCTCTTTAAATGTGCTCTAAATTGATGAGAAATTTGAAGACTCAATTAAAAAGTCAAATAACTTCACATTGAACCTTAAATCTTCTTTTTTTAAATTTAAATTAAAATCTTTATTGGTACATTACATATATACATCATGATTGCATTCAACAATGAGAATTTATACCAGTATATGACATAACTTAATTCTCATTTTTCCCATAACCCTGCCCACCCTACCACCCACACCCCCCATATACATAAACTTTGTTTCCTTTCTTTTTGTTACAATCTCATTATTTTTCCCCTTTCACTCCATTATGCTTTGAGTGTTTTCTATTTCACAATATATAACATACATCGTGTATTTTAAAATTCTTTCAAGTAGTTGGCTACCTCGACCATCTCTCAATCCTGATCTTTCCCTGAAGAAACTTTTAATATGAAAGAAAGGAATTAGCCTATGATAATAGCATAAATGTGTGCAGTTTTGAGACCTGTTAAAATCACAGGTGTAATCCAGAATCAATCCAGTATGCTCTTTACACTCCCTCAAATCTTCTCTAATATTTTCATTTCTTCCTTTTTTCTGCAGCAAATCAAACACACAGACCAGCAGTTTATTGTCCTGGGGAGAGAAATGTAGTACAATATCTCTATTTTTCCACAGACTGTTGACATCATTTTCTAAAATCTTAGCTTTTCCTGAAACTTTTTATCTTAAAGTATGATACCAAATATTAAAACAATAAATAAATTGCCACTTTAATTTTGCATTCATATACATCAATGATCTAGAAGGAATGCTTATAAATACAGAGAAATATAACTGAATAACTTCATATTTACTTAAGAAAACAGGCTTTATCAAGTCAAGTGCTATTTTTTTTAAATTCAAATATTTATTGGTACATAATGAATACATATCATCACTGCATTCAACACTGAGAGTTTGATATTGTGAAATAGAAATTATTTAAAAGGAAGGAGGGTATAAGGGGTAAATACTGAGGAGAAAAGAATGTGATAGTAATAAAGTAAAGTGCTACTTTATAAAATTAGAATTTATAACACCAAAAATGATCTTTAATGAAGTAAGAAAATACTGAGTGATGAAACTGCCTGAAGATGAGACCATTAACTATACAAGAGGTTTGTGGCCTAGGACGCCATCTCTGATGGAGATAAATTGGAGGCAAACTGGAAGCTTTCTCTACACTTGCACAAACAGCTGGGCAGTAGTCTTTCATTTCCTCAGGCTCCTGTCTACTCAGATGAGAACATTTACTCCAGGGATTAGTTTCTCTTCATTTTCTAGGCTTTTCACATAGCTTATCTTTATCCTATCTTGCAAATGTTAAGGGAAAATCCATTCCAAAAAATAAGGAACACACTATCATAAAACTAAGTGATTGTTCTGGTACATGTAAGCTCTTCTGACTATTTATTTGCATATTATTGTCTTCACAGTTTAAGAGGGAAAGCAATGGACAAGCACTCAGAGCAATGTTAGGTTATAGTTTCAAGAGAGAGATTTACCAACAGATATGATTTAGATAGAATTTTAGCCCCAATAAATCATGGAAGAATATAAAGTATTCAGAATGTGCATTGATTGATCTGTAACAGGTAAAAGTATATGTACACATTTTATGACAGTTTATTATATTTATATAACTTCCTATGGGAAGAATTTTCTCCACATGATGTCTATTAGGAATAAAAGAGGGTACATCTACATGTATGAGTATAATGCTTT
Source organism: Petromus typicus (assembly GCA_004026965.1). NCBI lineage: Eukaryota > Metazoa > Chordata > Mammalia > Rodentia > Petromuridae > Petromus > Petromus typicus. Next base: position 59,143 of record PVIR01003228.1, read on the forward strand.
TGTTCATTTATGAACTGAAAAAACTAAATCCTCAGGGTATCAGATCTGAAAAGAAAAAGAACTACAGAATGTGCAGGAAGCATCTTGGTGAATTTAATTTTGTATTTGCATTTCTGAAATAGATGAAAGATGTAGAAAAATCACTTGTGGGAGATATCTCCCTGTTGACTCTTCATCAGAAAAAAATAATGTGTTGGAACTTCAACAACCTGGCAGAATATTTTATGACAAATATATTAATTTTAGAGAGGAAATTCAAAATAACTAGAAAAAAAGCCCTACCACTCTATTTTTTAAAGTGCTGTGTTTTCAGCAAACTTCAGATTTCAGTTAGTTACCTCATATCTCTCTTTTATCACTCTTTTCTTTTAAAAACTGTGATTAAAATATTTACAGCACGATTGTTAGAAGTATCAAAATGTCCCATAAAATATCAAAACAAGAGTTCAAGGCCAAGTTGTTTTTATGTTGCCACCTTTTATGATTCTACCTCATCTGGTTTATAATGACCAGTGAAACACTGTTTTTCATCCTGTAACTATTTATAGAGAAGTACATTTATTCTCCCAAAATCAGTGGATGACATTAAACAGTAGGTTTTGTAAAGGATTTTGGGGAGGAAGAAAAGACCTGTCATCAATGACAACAGTGACAAATTCTATAAACATTTTTTTCCGTTGTGAAAGTCCGTGAAAAATATAAAATTGGGTACAGTTTTAAAAAGAGGATTTAGCTACAGGGCTGTGAGGCTGCTAGTTTAGAGTGACTACATAATCACTTCTTGAAAGTCACATGCAAAAAAAGTTACATGTTAGCCAAACCTTGAATTCACAAAGATGATAAGGATGGGGGAATTGTTTTGGCAAAGAGATGCTGCTAAATACAACTTTGTAAACTATCTAGAGTGGTGAGTGGGCTTAAATCCAGAATAAAATAGAGCAAGGAGAAAAAAGAATGTGGTAGATCACACAGGACCTTGTCCTGAAATGAGTTCACATTTCATATATATATATATATATATATATATATATGTTTATATTTAATATAAATATGTTAATATAAATATGTTACTATAAATATGTTAATATTTACTTATTAAATATATATGTACTTATATATTTACTTATATATATATATATATATATTACTTAATTTGAATTTTGTGTTACCAGGAATGAAACCATGGCCTTTGTTTTGAGCTACATCACTAGTCTTTACATTGATTTTTGAAACACAATCTTGCTAAGTTTGTCACGCTGTGCTCCAATGTATGATCCTCTAGCCTTGATCACCCGCTAGGCCTGGCATCAGGTTTGATTTTAAGGCAAGTCCCTGTGAGATTTAACTGAGGGGCACGATGAACTCTGATGTATAATTTTGATAGATTGCTCTCTCTAGTGCAAAACATTGATTTTTATGAAGGCTATTACAGGAGAAAGAGAAGGGGCTATAGTATAGAGCCGAGGCAGCAGACAGTCATTTGCCTTGAGTAATAGTAGAGAAGAACTGGAAACTAAGTGGATTTGCAGGATCCACCGTGAGAAAACACAAACGTGACTTGCTGATACACTGAATTTGTCTGTGAAGAGGAAAAAGCACAAATACACAAGATAACTTTTAGGTTTTGGGGTCAGGACAAGTACTCAAGATACCTTTTGGGTTTTGGGTTCACAGCTTTGTAGACAATGATGCTGCTCAGAGAACTAGAAAATGGAAAATAATGGGTATGATTTTGTGACAGGACTGGTAGGAAAATCAAGCAGAATATTACTTTACATATAAATAGGTAGATGAGCATGTAAGACCCCACCTAAGTCGATATGAGTTGCCAGACTATGCTGTGTAATTCATCAGGCTTTTACCTATGAAGAATGTTGTTTAGAGTAATACAATACTCTCCTAATACTCTCATTCTGTCTCTCTGTCTCTCTATCTCTCTGTCTCTCTGTCTCTCTCTCTCTCTCTCTCTCTATATATATATATATATATATACATATATACATATATACACATACATATAGATAGAGATATAGATATGCATTGTATATGTAGAATATATATACAGCACTAGTTTTATTGTATATATAGAATATATATCTATATCATAGTGTATATATATATATATATATATATATATATATATGTATGTATTCTAATACTTTTTGTACTTGAGTGGGTATATTGTGTTATAATATGTCTATATTCTCCCCTCAATATGAAAACATTTGTATTACAATATGTACCTTCAGATACACAGATATACCCACAGATCCATCTCAAATTTTAATATAAGCAAATAATATAAACTTCTGATTTGTTTTGTTCTCACCAGTAGAGAGTTATATGAATCCTTGTGACTAAGTTTCTTATCTAACTATCAACCTCCAAAAGGAGATAGTTTTTAATGACTACTTATATATACAGTACATCTGCTTTACTGAGATTGATTTGCTTCTGAAGCTAGAAGTTCTTTAAATGTTTGATGTAAAACACAGAAGACTGTATGGTCGGCTCACACATACATGAAAAAAAAAATACCTCCCTGACTCCTGGACTGATGATGGATTACTTCTGAACAGGTGGAATTGATGGCCAGGCAAAAATAGACAAAGTCAGCAGTGGAAATCTTAATTTAAAAAAAATGTATTTTAAATTATGGCCCAGGAGCAAAGGTGTCTTGAGTTAAGTTTTCCCTTTCAACTAATCAGTCCAAGATTATCATGCAGACCACTTTATTAGCTGTTCATTTATTTGAACTGACATAGTTAGCTATGATCTGAACCAGAGGATGTTTCTCTGCTGGGAGAGTCAGCTTGTGCGGCCAATTTAGAAGGCAAGATTCTCCCGGTGAAGAGACCACCGTGTGATTTAAAGCTTTGAGAGAGAAAATACACAGTCCAGATTCGAACGTATCGTGCCGACACACAGCAGGGGTGGAGAGCCAGGGCCACAGTCCAGCTCCTAGCTATTCACTGGGTGCTGATGCCAGAGGAATCACTTCACAGCTGCACAGAAGGTAGAGCTGCATCCAGACCACTCTGTGCTCTCAGAGAACAGCCCTCCATCATCCCTGGGTTGGAACTATAGAAAGCAGGGGAGTCAACCTGAAGGTCATTGGCACAAGACTTTGAGTGAGGCCAAGTCATATACAGATTGAGAAATAGGAAAGCTATTTCCACACAGTGATAGACCCAAGAGGGCATATAGTCAGGGCCCCTTAACTGTGGGGCAGGAAGTGCTCTGAGCAGAGGCTGACTCTTCTGTAGCCCAGAGGGGTCCAGTCAAAATAAATTATGTAGAAAATGGTCTTTCCCAGCAGAGAAACACTTATTTTGAGATACAATAAACTTGATATTGTCAACTATTCATTTCTGTTGCTCTCTTGTTTGTGAAAATATTGGTGACTCTTTACACCTGTTAAAGGAACTGAAAATGTGGGATGGGGAGTGGTGGGCAAGTGAGATTTGATTCACAACTTTGAGTCATATCAACCAAGAAGAGAAGCTTTATATACTTTTGTAGCAGGTTATCAGTTACTTAACTTTCAGGAAATCCCATTTTGTGATATTCAAATAGAACTAATGTCTTCCTCAAGAAATGTGTAAGTTTAAATAGTACAATATATAATAAAAGGCTAGTTGTAAGGCAAGCACACATACTCCTCCAGTGTATGAAAAGCAAGTGTTTTTATATGCTCAAAGGTAAAGAGAAGTTCAGGATGTATAAATTCTTAGCAGTGTGTTTGTCCCTGTCTTTTCTTTATTATTATGAAACTAGGTGTCAGGAAATTGAACATACTATTAGTTGCACAGGGCATTTGTTAATCTGTGCAAGAGATGGACTTCTGATTATTTTCCGGAGAGTTCTGATCTGATTATGAGCAGAGGTGAACATTGCTAATGGAAACAACAAGTTTCAAATTCATCCCTCAAAACAAACGGAGTTCCAGATTTCCACCTTGCCCCAGATGATCCTTACTAACCACAGCAAATGGTTAACACTTGTACTTGTCAGCTGTGTCTCTGAAGAAGAAATGAAGAACTCCGAACTACAACCATATAATTAGGTTTCACTTCACTGAAGACTTCCATTTGGTTTAAAGAATTTGAGTTTCTTTAATTACAATTAAAAACAATCTTAATAGCAATTTATAAAAGAACCCATTTGAACCTCTGCCCCAGGAGCTCTGAAAGCCAGAATTTGCTTCTGACTGCCTGTTCCCAGAGCAGTCCAAAGGGAATCCAGCGTTTTCCAGACTAAGCCCATCCTCCTCATGGTTGAGTTGCTCACGGTTGGCGTCTGCCCTCGCTGCTGGAGGCACTGACTTAGCAATTGCTCCAGAGGAGATCGCTGTGGACTCGGGCACTTTCTCTAAATTTCAAGGAGCGAAGAAAGGCTTTACTTTCTCTTTCACCCTCTCTTCTTCATCTTTTTTTTTTTTACGATTCTGTGTGTTCCAAAGAGAGCGTTGGGAGCATTTTCTTCTTCAGCAACTCTTTAACTCTCCCCTTGTGAAATATCTTTCAGTGTACTGCGCAGAGCATGGAGTCTCACCAGCGGCCCTCTGAAATGACTTCAGAAAAGCTGGATAAGTCAAGCACAGAATCACCTCCCTCTGCCCCTTCCGAGCCGCGGGAAAATACAACGCTAGTCATGCTAAAATTTTATGTCGGGAAAGATTTTTTTCAAAGTATATAATCCTTGTATTAGCCTGTAAAGTGATTCTCCAAAGGCCAGTCTTTTTGATTAAATCAATTTTTAAGCAAAATAATGGTATAATTTAGTAAGGAACGTGAGATAAACAGCAGCATTGTTGGCGTGTCATCCTCTACCTTGACTGCCTGTGATTTGATCATATTTCTGATGTTGACCTTCATGCATAACCAGTTCTACCCGATGTGCACTGGTGTGGACTCTGCACTGTTTTTTCGGTATCAGCCTGCTTCCTCCTTTTGATATGAATTACATCTGTGACTTTAACAGGACGCAAAACATGTACACTTTCATGTTATTATAATAGGTTAATTCCTTTCTTTCATTTAAAAAATTTCTCTTAACTTAAAAAAAATGGTTGGTAAATTCGTAGAAATCCTGTTATAAAGAGTGCAGAGATAGCACTTGCTACTGTCCTGCTGTTCAGTAAAGGGATGGGGACATACAGCCCTGTGTGACGAGGACGCGATGGCTTCAATATTTACCAGCACTCCAGAAGCATGCTTTTCTGAACTTATTTTAACATCCTGTAAAAGGAACATCCCTAAAATTGCATTCTAATAGTTGAGTTGTTAAAAAGACTACACTTATTACTCCATGTTAAAGATCTCAGTGAATTTCTTACAAAGTGATAAATTTTATATTTAAAAACTACTAATGTCATCTCTGCATTAACCAAGCAAACATTTTTATTAAATTTAGATTAAACCTTTCTGATATATAATGATCAGCTACTATCACAATATGTAAAGGGCAGTAAGTGTTTTGTGTGGTTTATGCATGAACCAAATATCCGTTTTGTATCTCACCTGGCAAAATTTTTTCCCCTCAGATTTTTCTTTAACCCTTTTTATCTGGAAAGGGTGGACTACTTCTTCAGCAGTATTTGGCTGTCTCTCATCTATAATCTTATTGATGGGCTCTTTTGTAATTTGTAAAGCAAAATTAAAATCGACCTCTAATCTGTTAAAACAGTACTAAGGACACACATCAACCATTAGCTCTGATAACTCCTTTATCTTTGTGAAGAAGGAAAAGCACTTAAGTATTGATTTTAAATAACAAAACATAGTTCCCATTCTGATTTTACCTGTCACCACCCTCAGGCCTATGGCCATTGTTCTACCTACTTCATGGTTGGCTTTCTTGTTATGAAATAATTATGTTCTTTTGTCTCAGGAAGTGTCATGAAATTGGTTTTCTTTGTTCAGAATATATATAGTTGGAGTATTTCCCTATATTAAACATGTATATTAGGTGAGCAAAATATATGTTTATATGAGCAAAACAATTTTAAATTTTAATTTTAGGATGTTCTCAGGTTTATTTAATTTTTTTAAATATTATAATTAAAGTGTCATAAAGAAATTTTACTTGTATAACTTGGTCAGCATTTTACAATATTATTTGCAAAATATAACTTGTTGGTTATTATGGTAGAATAACCTCCCAGAAAATATTCCATTTACTTTCTTGTTTCCCAGCCGTGCTGCCCTTAGGCAGGGTTATCTAATTCCAGCCAGTGCGATGATATATCATATCGAGGCTAATGAAAAACCCCATTCCCCAGTTTCTCTTTTTTCACCTGAAATTGCCTGAGATTACAACTATGTGAATGTGGAGTATCAGTTAGCTTGGTGCTCAAGTGACTTTGGGAGCACGTGGGAATTTCATGTAGACTAATTTGAAATAACCCATATTTGTTTTATGCTAACAGAATTTCAGGATTAATTTTTGTCATTTCAAAACTTTGTCATCTTGAGTAATAGAATTTTAAAACTAATTCATATGTAGAAATTGTAGTGTTGTCACACATACTGATATGTCCTATGAAAACCTAAGGCAAAGGTTACTGATACAATGTTTTACAGTTATATTTTTGATGTCAAATTAGGAGTTTTCTTGATATTCATCCAGCCCTTCATATGCCAAGGATAATGGTAGATGAAATAATTAGAAGACAGTGGAAGAGTCCTTCAACAGAAAGAATTGTGTTTGTTACTATAATTCAAAGTTAAAGAAAACTCGGGGTCAGGACCTCTATCAAAGTGTATGAGGAGAGTGCAGACCAGATTCTCCACGAAATGTTTTATAACTCACTTAAAAGACTGACCATACTATTTTTATGTTATTTCTTATGTTTGGATGTCAAGTATCTTCAAAAGAATTTAAAAATGTGTTTCTCTTCTTTTTATATGTAATTTTCTTCTAAATTTTACATTAAGCCTTACATTACAAACACTTTGAAGTCTACTAAAGTCTTTAGATTTTATTACAGTTTTTAACAAACCACATTGATAATTCATATATAACGTAAAATATTTCATATTTCTTGTTAATTTATGAAATTTAACTAGTTGAAATTCTGAAATATTTAACTACAACTAAAGACATGATTGAATTCCTGCTATTTTAAAATGTTGTTATATAATTCATACATGGAAAAAATCCAATGAAAAGTATACCATCTGCGTACATACTGACTGTTTTCATATGTTAGTAATTGGGTAGCAAACTATTAACATTATAGTCAGTTTTTCCTAATAATTATACCCTACGTTCGTGTCAATCATGTTTTGGGAAAAAAGTACACACACACACACACACACACACACACACACACACACATATATGTATTATTACACAAATGCATACGTAAATAAACATACATACACATATATTAGTCACCATTATTTGTACATTTAAAACATTCCATAGTCTATGCTGAAATGCTAGTGCTAATTAAATTGTGGGACATAGGACATTAAATTTAGAATGGATTTCTCATTGCACTCTGAGTTTAGTATTGGCACACATTACTGAGGAGTCTGAGATCCAGCTCATTCATTTTATATATTACTACAATGATAAACAAAAATAAAGTCTATTTTGCAGAGTTTTGTCTAATCATCATCACCACTATTGGGATGGTAGAAAAGAGTAAAGATCTATAAAATAGCTATCTGGATTTCCAGCGTAAATTACTCAGTAGATCTACTGATTATCTTACAGGGTTTATCAAAGAAAATGCTTAAGAAAGAAGGTTTCTCATTTCTGTGAAATTTATTTTCTCTTTCCAGTCCAAATAGCTCCAAATAGGATCTCACACTTATGAGGAAGACACAGGGCCATTGTGCTACAACACTGGCTGCTCATATAACTAATCCTTTTTTTTTTTTTTTTTTTTTTTTGGAGTCAAGTGCTCACTTTTTGTAGTTCAGGCTGGCCCTGAGCTCAGCCTTGAACTTACAGCAATTATCCTGCCTCTGCCTTCTGAGTTCTGGAATTACAGGCATGAGCCACCACACCCAGCACTGTGGTATATGGTTCTAACTGCTGGCAGAGGTGAGCCTGCATGTCCAGCATTGTTCTATGTGGTTTCTGGGGATCTAACCTGGGCCCTTGTACTTGCAACACAGGTGCCTGAACCACTGAGTTAAATCCCTGGCCCTGCAAGTAATCTCTAGTGTCCTTATTTTTATAATAAAATATTGAGTAATAAATCAGATACAGAAGGCTGAAATCACATGGTTTCTCTCTATGAAAAACCTAAAATGTAAATAATTTAAAGAGCAAATTGAGAAGGTGATAGTAGAAGGGTATATGTTTTAGACAAAGGGAAGAGGATGTAGAAAAGAGAAAGGGAAAATAAGGCAAAAAGGATGAAAGGATATATATGTATATATATGTGTGTGTGTGTGTGTATGTATACACATATATTATATATATAATTTTACTATTAAATAATTTTATTATTATGTACACTAGTAACAAAATTTGGTAGATATCAGCAACCAAACCAAGAAATTCTATGAATTGCCTTAATGCCAATTATTTACTAATAAGACAGTCTGTAACATGTAATTAAACTTCATATTGAGGTGAGTTGCAGCAGAGAATACATTATGAATATAGAAAACTCGACTGGAGCTGTATGTTTAATCATCAAAAAGTAAGTATGTATTTTTTCTTTCAATCTTGGTTTTAGGGGTTAAAACATACTTTTTAGGTGGTTAGAAAAAAAGTAATTACTATTGATTAGCAATTGACTTGGCTTCTCCAGGATTATTAAGGTCCTAAAATACACAGCAGTGTTATAAACAATATCGTGTTCTACTCGGTCTATCTTGGACTAACCATTTCTTTGTTTGAAATGTCCTTTTGACATAGCTTATATATCTTAGGAGCTTTGATGTAGGAAGCAATTTAGAACTAAAAGCTCTTTCAGCATTTAAAAAAAGACATGTTTCAGAAATCTCCACAAAAGTCATATGTATTCTAAATGAATGTCATAGAATAATTATAGTTCCTATCAATTATTATTCTCTACATGTACAATAATTTTACGAAGCAGACTAAGTAGTTCTGGATTCATATGATTTCAATGCAAATAGAAAAGATTCCAAAAGTTATAAAGCCGGGGAACATTATAAGATTGCAGTGAAAAGGCATGAATAAATATGTATAGCTGTATTTGGCAATGGTAAAAGATACCATTTGATACTTTCATAAATTTCAGATGATTGAACATAGAATTATCTGTATAGTCATTCACTTAAGCACATCACTCTTGAGTTTATGACTTTTTTCCTCATATATGTCATCTTAGCAACAACAAAAAAACCAATTCTTATTTTCCAAGGGGAGGATTCTCCACTGTGAAATCATAGATTTTTACCAATAAGAATTTTACATTAATATTTTCAACTTACACAAAAATTTAAGTTCTTCTGAGAATAATCATTAATTTAGTCTTTCAATAACCCATTCCATAAGTATATAAAAAAGACAATAAGCTGAGAATTAAGGATGCAAAGATGCCCAAGGGACATTCTACTGTTATGTTGGGTTGTTCTTCATCTTTCTGAATTCTGTGATTGTGTTTTAGAATTGTACAACATTTTTCACTAGTGGAGTTACACATGATTGTTTTCTACATATTATTACTGGTACTAAGGAAACAACCATCAATCTAATTAACACAATACACTGATTTTTATTTTTTTATTTTTTTAGTTTTTTTGAGACAGGGTCTGGCTTTGTGGTTCAGGCTGGCCCTCAGCTCAGCCTCAAACTCACATCGCAATCCTCCTGCCTCTGCCTCCCAAGTGCTGGGATTACAGGCGTGAGCCACCACGCCCGGCGCTGTGGTATGTGGTACTGGTTGCTGCTGGGTGTGGGTCTCCACACCCAGTATTGTTATGTGGTTACCGGGGGAATCGAACCCGGGCCCTTGCGCTTGCAAGACAGGCGCCGGAACCACTGAGCTAACTCCCCGGCCCCACAATACACTGATTTTTGTAGTTCTGATTCTCCTTAAGAAAAAATCTTGTTAATTTGATATATACCATCTCTGTCGTGTAGTCAGTTTTTAGCATATGTTGAAGTCAAAGTTGACTATGATAACACAATATAGGCTACGTCCTTTGAGTTAGTAAATAATTCAGAAGTGACCTAAGAATGATAGTATCCAAATTATGGTCTTGTTTGTCCTTACTGAGAAAGCAAAGTGAGAATGCAAATGCTCAAAGAAAGAGATGCCCTGGCAAAGTAGAATGGAGACTGGACATAAAAATCTAGGTAGGTCGAGTACTCACCCTAAAATACCACAGGAAAATACTACACAGAGACAGTGACTGTAAAACTCTTCACTACATTGGACATCAAAATATTTCCTAGGCTGAGATACAGTGATAGTTTAAAATCCAATAATCAATGCTGGATAATTTCAACTGACATTAGGTTCTTAGAATAATACATATAATATTGAGCCTTATCATATTGTTATAAACTGCATACAAGCAGGAATTGGGTGAAAATAGGCCTTCAATCAGATTAGGGTCGAGAGTGAGAGGGGCAATCTGCTCAGAAAGGAGACACCCCAAGCTCATACGTGGTGGACTAGAGACAGAAGTTGAGTGGAAACTGACTACCCTAAGTAATATTCTTTGTGTTTGGCCCTCTCCTAAATGGTAATTTTTTTACCTAATATGATAGGCAAAATCTTTCTACACTACTGATTTCTCTGTTCAAAAACTCAATTATTTGTCTCTTGAAATTCCAAACCTACAATATATAATATATATTTTGTCTCATTTTTGTGGTGAAGAGTTGTTCCACATGATTTATAATGCATAAAAATACCTTCTACAAATGCCCTCTGAGAGTTGAGCATGATTTTGGAGTTTAAATTAACCAAAGATTATTTCCCAACTTCTCTATAGAACTTCAGTGTCATTGAGGATTCACTGTTATGCCTGCACCAGCATTTAGATGTAGAACATATGGACAATTTTAAAATTGATTTACTGTCACCACAGTTCTGGCTTGCGTTCTACATGATTCTCAAAGTCTTTCATTTCCTGGCAACTCCTGGTTTCCCCCTATGTTGTCTCATTCTTTGTAATTCTCTCTAATAAGGGAAAGAAAGCCCAGGGCCAGCACAGGGACAGGTGATTTCAGGTGCCCTTTCGTCTCCTAGCAAGCAGGGCTATGAATCACATCTTCTGCAGAGAGACACATTGTTCAAGTCCCTCTCTGTAAAAAAAAAAATAAGTTTTGTCTTCCTTTGACACAGAGGACTTAAATTGGATATGTGCCTTTGGGATCTGAGACCCAAGGTCATTTTAGAATGATTACATATCACATCAAGGTAAAGACACTCTTACTCATAAAATAAAGTATTTGCTAGTAGAAAGGCTCTGAGGCCCTTGGAAAATGAGAAATTAAGGGGAAAAAAATTAACTGCAGTGACCCTGAGCTCGCAACCCCAGCTGACAAGCTTGTGAAAGTAGATTAGCCACAGTTCTGAAAATGTCAGGGGTTTTGCTTTCCTTCAGTTGCGAGTAATGTCAAGGGGCTAATCAAACAAGTTGTAGTAGAGGAATCAAGGATATTAGTGTAGAGTATCACTTGTAATGCCGTAAACATTCAGTGTACAATGTCTCTCTTGTGTGTTCATGAATCACTTACAGGGAAATAATGACTGTTCTTTGATAAAAATGCCAGGCTGTTTAGTCAGCATCATCCCTCTCCTTGCAGCAATTTTGTGATAGTTAAGAAGAGGTTTAACAAAAACAGAAAATCCAGAATAGTGCTCAGTATAAACAAGATAGAGGTTCAGTTTTTGTTTGTGTTTGTTTTTCTCACATAAATGTTGAGGGCTGTACAGAGCCGTGTACTGTCGTGGGCACAGCCATCTTGAAAGCACTGAAGGACCAAGATGGTCCTTTATAAATTTAGGAAAAACAGTGATGGAGAAAGTGTAGAAGTCCCACAAATTCTAGGAGTACCTCTGTTTACAATTCGCAGCCCAGTATTTTTCCATGAAGTCAGGTTGAACTATACAGCACAGTGGCCATGTTACGAGTCAAAATAAATATTGCTATAGAAAAAGGAGACACGATGGTGAAAGTAGACACAAAGTCTTTACACCTAATTTATTTCAGAAACCATTATGCAACTTTTATATGTTTACTACTATATTAGATCATAGATTTATTATGTGTAATGTTGCACTACTCCATGGTACTTGTGCTATATTTTTAAAACAAATATATTATAGAGATTTTAAATTATTTGATGTTAACTTTTACTAGCTGTGATAATTCTACCACTTGAATTTACCTCTTAAAGCTTAATTTTAATAATTATTATTGAATATAAAATGGAAAAAATCAGTGAGGAGTAAACAGATAAGTATGTAAATTTTATATAGCAATAAATCAAAACTAAAACTATTGGAGTTATCTTTGTGCCATACGCTAAACAAGTTAATTTTGTTGTTGTTGTTTTTTGAAGGTTTTTTTTTTATTTTATTTATTTTTTTTTTTCATTACTGGGGATTGAACTTGTGACCTTACACTTGCAAGGCAGGTACTGGCACCATTGAGCTAAATCCCTAGACTTTAAAAACATATTTTCAAATTGTAAACTCTATTTCAGTTATATTTGTTTTAGTTAAGTATATAAAACAAATCCATGAATGAAATTTTGTTTTTCTTTCAACTTATATTATTCTAAATTTGATCTCTTTAAATCCTCAAGAAATAAAGCACTAATATCTTCATGTTTTAACTGTATTTTCTGTAGACACATTTATTAATTCCTTTGATTAGTCTCAAGTAGAAAGACAATTGCCTTTACAGGTGCCTCTGAGGATACTCTAGACTTCAATCAGATCATTAACTGTCAAAAATATCCAAACTTAATTGGACTTCACATTTTGGTACACATCTCCATTTCCAGCTGTGTAGGAAGCTGAGGCAGCAGAATCACCAAAGCCAGCCTGGCAACATAACTGGCTTCTGAGATCTTGTCTTCAAAACCAACAAATCAACCAACAAACAAAAAAGTGAAGTTGATTTCTTACATCACCTTTAATCCTTTCTTGTAAAGGATACTTGGCATAAATATTTCAAACCGTATTTTCTTGTCAAGTTAAGATGATGTGTCTATAATCATAACTAGAAAAATATGAACATGTATATTATTTCACAGGCTTATAGAAAAATATATTTCATTTCAAAATTATATGCAGAGATACCTTTGAAAATACTGGGTTAAGTGAAATATAACAAAATTGTGAATTGAAAAATTTCCAAAGACTATTTTTCTTTATAGAGCTTGCTACTTTTCCTAGTAAGAGCTCAAACTCCTGGTTTTAAGCCGTCCTTCTGCCTCAGCGTCCGCAGTAGCTGCCTGCGTTACTCCTCTGCTCAGGGAAAGGACTATTGCACACCTGATCACAGCTCTTCATCTCTGAAACAGAGAATTTCATAGAAGTATTCCGTGGAAAATGTCAGAAAATAATGAAAATTACTAATTGGTATAAAATGCTTGCTTTGTATACTTATTAAAGCCATCATAAATTTATCATGAAATCTGTGGTATAATAGCCTTGGAAGAAGAGTCCATGTAAGGAGACGGTAGGGCCCCCTGTTGGACAAATCGAGGTAAACACTTCTCTCTCTCTGAAATGTTGATTGTTTCTCTTTCGTGAACACTTCCAAATACTTTAACTTTGGAAATATGTAGTACATTATATAAATTTAAATAATCTAAACGAAGGGAAAAACACAAAGCAGTAGTAAGAAGGACTATAAATGAAATAATAAAATAGTTAACCTTACTGAAAAATATAAGACAGATCTAATTTCTGTCGTCTAATAAGCAATTCATTGCTTTTTTCTGAAATTATGTGTTCATCTTTTTTTTTAACATTTCAGGAGTTAGACCAAAAGCAAAGCAAAACAGAACAACAACAACAACAAAAAAAACCCCAAAAAAACCCAACAAACAAACAAACAAACAAAATACAAGAAAAGAAAAGAAGAAAAAAAGTAAACCACATAGTATTCTGTTATCATATCACAGAAATTATCCTGGTATTGGTAAAAAAACAAAACAAAACAAAACAAAACAAAACAAAAATCGTTTATTATAAGTTTATGCTCTAGAAATGACTTGCACATTTATCTAGAGTGAATAAATGCTCCCTGATAACCAAAATCCTGACCACCTTTCCAAAACTAGATGCCTGTTTATCAGTTGTTGCAAAGTCCAGATTCTATTGATGTTTAAACCAGGTATTTTAAAATAAATTATTCTGAGTAGATAATAAGCATATACATTTCAAAAAGCACATACTCCAAATGCTGGTAGTTCAATAAAATTAGATTTGACATTATTGAATGTTTCTTTTATTAAGGATGCTTTGAAAACTAAAATCCTAGACTGTTTAAAAATTATACATATTTAAGTATAAAGCAAAGCAGTATGCATAGTCTACAAGTTGTATATATGATACTCAAAATCCCAAACGTAGTCCCTGGTATTTTAAAGATAAAAACAAACAGACAAAAAATAACAACTCATTTAGGAAGTGAGAAAATGAATTCAAAGATCTGAGAAAGGAGAAATTAGTGACTAATTACTTTTAATTATTTAAATAAAGTGAACATGAATTATAAATCAAAAATGATAGAGTGATCAAATATATGTTGTATCTGGAAATTTTATTACATAAACAGAAAAACACAAAGCAATAAACACTATAAATCAAGTAATAAAACAATCAACAGAGGGCCAGGAATTTAGCTCAGTGGTTTCGGCGCCTGTCTTGCAAGCTCAAGGACCTGGGTTTGATCCCTGTAAACACATACAATACTAGATGTGGAGACTCATGCCACATCAGTACCACATACCACAGTGCCAGATGTGGTGGCTCACTCCTGTAATCCCAGCAGTAGGAAGGCAGAGGCAGGAGGATTGTTGTGATGTGAGTTTGTGGCTGAGCTCAGGGCTGGCTTGAACTACAAAGTAAGACTCTGTCTCAAAAAAAAAAAAAAAAATCAACAGATCAATTTAATTTATGCAGATCCATCTTTTGCCAGTCGGTGTAATAATTATTTTTTCTAAATAGAAAAGATCAAATATTGGAAAAGCCAAAGCTGGAATTCTCTAACAAGTTCCATGGAATTTGGGTCTTACCATCTTGGATCAGCATCTCTGGTTTCAGAACTTCCCATGATGAGTTCCATTCTAAAAATTATCAAGAATGGAAACATTTTTGTACTTGTTTTTGACTCAAGGTCTTACCATGTTGTTCAGGATGGTCTTGAACTCACTAAGTAGCTCATACTGTCCTCCAGCTAGCAGAAACTGTCCTGCCTCAGCCTCCTGAATGCTAGAATTACAGATGAGTAACAATATGTCTGGAAAGAATGGGAACTTATAAGTGACTTACTTTCCTTATCAGTTAAATGGTAATAATAATAAAATCTAATTAATAACATTGTCATAAAATTTCAATAAAAATCTATATAGTACCTACTATAAAATAAGCACCATAAAATTTACGTTTGCTATATCTAAAATAGCACTGCTTTTCTGTTTTATTCTGCATTCATATAAGCTTTCCCACATGTATCTGCTGTAATGAAAAGGAGTACAGAGACAGCAAAAGTGTGTTTTTAAAAATACATCTACAAGTGCCGGGCGTGGTGGCTCACGCCTGTAATCCCAGCACTCGGGAGGCAGAGGCAGGAGGATTGCTGTGATGAGTTTGAGGCTGAGCTCAGGGCCAGCCTGAACTATAAAGCGAGACCCTGTTTCAAAAAACCTTTAAAAAAAATACATCTACAAATGCAAAAAAAAAAAAAATGTTCTTACATAAGACACTTTAAAACTTCAGTTACAAGCAGGAAAATATCTCATATAAGTCACACAATTCATTATATTCCATCAAACTCTCCTTAAGATATACACTAATTGCATGAGAATGTGATTTTGGCTCATATGTATTTGTTTCATACATGCACATCTGGCTTAATTATATAATATTTTATATTAAAATTTTAATTTAAATTATTTTATAATATTTTATATTTTTAATATTTAATTACATTTTATTATACCTATGAAAAATTTTCAAAGCTGCCTGAGAAATCCATGTCAGAAGAGAAGGTTGTCTTTGTAACAGAACACTGTCTTTGTAATACAACAACACAAATTGCCATGCATTTAGAAAAGTGAATCTTCCACCATATAAAAGGTATGTTTTTCTTAAGTACCTAAAGAAAAGAATACTTTAAAATTTATTCTTAATATTTTATTTTATTTTAATAGAAAAAATATATCAATGATAATATACATGAAAATCAGAACCACAAGGTATTTTATTCAATTTTTGATTATCTGGAAATTTTTCCTCAATATAAAAAATGATTGCAAGAACTATTAATGGGAACCATGAGTGATATTTATAAACACCTTTGAGAAAATGAATTAATCTTTTAAAATTGTAATTACTTTTCTCAAAGCTAAGGTATCTAAATTGGATAAACACTATAGTTACCTTTATCACAAAAATGAAAGTCAGAACAATTTTTTTTAATTATAGAAAAAAATTAAAAATTTAAAGAAGAAAGTATTATCTAAATTTCAATTGATTTTATGGGTACATTTTAAGCGTACATTATTTTCACATTTCTCATTGGACATTTGTATCTGCACATAATATATCTTGATTCTTATTTCTTCTCATTTCCTGGCCCTCCCATAATCCCCTGCACCCCATAAACATGAAGTTTGTTTCTATTTTTCTGTTTACCTTTGCATCCTTTCTTTCCTCATTTGTTTTCCCCGGCCCCACCCAGTCCCCCTTTTCCCTTTGAACCACTTCTTCATATTTTCACAGTACCTATTGCACAGAAGGTAATTATTTTAATAATGACTCTAAAAATAAGTAATGGTTTGATGGCAAACCTCCAGTATTGAGAAGCAGAAAATACCCATTTCAAAAGATGCCATTGTTACATTTTTTTATGACACCTCATTATGCAATGAAGATGATGCAATTGTTTTTCCTTAACAATGAGAAGAAAAAAATAGGCAATGACAAAATTCACCAAAAGTATAAAGCTGTTATAATTTATAATGTTTAAAGACATTATTTTATAATTATTTATACAATTTCAGGAGTCAACTTGTACACGAACATGCCCATTTGACTCACTGAATTGTTAGAAAATGTTCTTCTCTGTTACACACTTTACAGTCTCAGACTGCATGTATGGAAAATAGGAACACTCCATTTCCCTTCCACCCATCCCTCATTCTCCTTGCTTTTCTTCTTCTTCTTCTTCTTCTTCTTCTTTTTTTTTTTTTTGTATACAATTTCAGTACATAAAGTTTACATTCCTTGTGTGGACTTGGTACATGACACACCATAACTCCTTTTTCATCCCATCTCACATATCTCCTGATCGCTCTGAGAAAGATATCTCTCTCTCTCTCTCTTTTTCTCTCTTTCTCTCTGTCTCTCCCTTTCTCTCTCTATTTCTCTCTCTCTCGCTCTCTTTCCCATTATCCCTTTTTTGACCACTTTGTTCTCTGATAGTCATTATTCCATGGCCACTATGAAATCAACTTGTCTCAATTCACATATCAGTTATATCATGTGGCATTTGGCTCTCGGCGTGGCTAATTTAACTCACAACACCTTCCAGTTTCCTTTACATTGTCACAATGACAGGATTTTATTATATTTATTGGCTTAATACTACTTCTATATGTACACATATATCACATTTTCTTTATCCATTAAAGGATACTTATGGTGATTCCACATCTGGGCTATTATCAACAAGACCAAACATCCCCAAGGAACTTCTCTTTACAAATTATTGAAAATAAACAACACTGTAGTAGTTATTTTGGGCTTCTTTGTTTAAAAGTAATGATACTATGGAGTGGGAACCTTTATCTTTTATCATAATTAAAGGAAAATACTGTTTCCTAAAACAAATACAGACAGGACAGGAGATTTTGATCAATTCTAGAATTAGTGCTAAAAGTAATCATCCTTGTACTCATAAGAAAATCTACTGTACAGTTCAGTGGGGGAGTATGGCAGTATTACCAAAAAATCAATTTAATTAACCTTAATCTTCCACCAACTGCCTTGTATACTCCGTTGATTTGAACAAATAAAGGAAATAAAGTCAATTATGAAATAGGGGATATAATAATACTATTTTTTTGTTTTGTTTCCAACTCGGGCATAGGATGCCCTTAAAATAAGCAGAGATGCCACAGAGGCAGTCTTGACTGTGCAGTGCCCCATACAAAGCACACCTGCCTTCCTGTGCTCTACAAGTGGGCAAGGTGTTCTAAGCAATTGCTTCTTGCATAGCAAATAAATGATTACTTTCATTTCTATAAAGCTCATAACATAACTAGGTTGAGGGCTGAAGCAATTATGGATTTTAACTGTATAATTTATAAGGTTGTAGAAGCTAAATTCTATCAGCTACACAAGCAAAAGTGATATGCCATCATCTAATTAAAGTAATCCTAATATTTATTATATTTTGAAATCTTTCAGTAACTAATTTGATGTGCTTTAATATTGCTTCAATTAAAACCAAACAATGAAACTCTAGAAATAGGTTAATCACTATCAGCACATTCTATTCTGGCCTACACACAGAAAATAAATATCAAGATTTCTCAGTAAAAAATAACCAATGTTCTATTTGTCTTTAAGGAGCAGTTAAACAAATATAATAAAATTAACTTGAATAGAAATAAATGTTATATAACACATTTTCTATTTATTTTGTTCCAAGTCATGGGCTTGAGGTAGTAAAAAAGTTAGACATTTAATGTTGTTTAAAACACTTTTATATCCAACCTGTATTTAAATGAATGGTCTGTTATTCAAATTGATCAGGTAGTACTGGATTTGCCTAAACAAAATTAACCCTCCTTTTTAAAATAGATTTTTATGTGTATGTCTATAAAACTACCCTTGCTAAAATTAAATTTGTGTGATATTATTTTAATATATTTGATAATATTTGAATATATTCAAAGTTTATGTAAGGATTTTGCATGTCCCTCAGTCAACATGGTAAATCTAAAATATTATTTAATTACTGAAACAGATAGATCTCATTTTATACATGGCAAAAATAATTCTGGATATAAGAACTCTGATAGTAACTGGAGAATTAGTGCTGATTCAGACTTAGTCTCTCTCTTCTTAGGAAATGACTGTTATTTGAAATGTAGCATCAAGAACTGGATGCATCATAAATGTAGTTGCCCATATCTCAATAGGAAGGAAATTAATCAGCCATCGTTCATTGCTGATGCTGCCTAAGAGCGATGGAATCGAGGCCCTGATTGTGTTCTGAACTTGTGTGTATTCATTCCTCCACGGGAAAGAAACGGTGGGCCAGACTGCGCCATCCGCTGCACCAGACATAGTCACCACCAGAGGGCGAGATGGGGAGTTCAAAATCATACTTGCTCCTAATACCTGAATTAGGCAGTGTGAGTCAAGGATCTTGCTTATTTCTGCCTAGAGATAAAAATACTGTGGTGTAGTGCCACTATGTTTTATGATCATGTTTAATTTTTATTTTCACTCTCCATTGAAATGAAAAACTAATATGTCACAGTTTCATAGTCTAACGAAATTTACACAAATTATTTGATGCTATTTTAAGAACACAGTATTTAAAAAGGAATTTAAAAAGCAAAAATGAAAATGTTGCAAAGTGAGAATATTATACTTAACAGTCATCTGATTGTATGTAGACCTACTTCTAACTGACTGTTGCATTTGATGACAATATTTTTTAATCCAGTGTGTCACTGTAAAAATTTTGACTATATTAAGGGGTTTTTTTTTTATCACAGTGATTATCATGATGGGTACCTAACTTATTTTATTGGTAAAGGATCTGAAGAGAAAACAGAAGTAACAGATGCAGATATGGATAGAGTCTCATTTTAAGAGACTGATTTAAGGAATTGAATCATCTACTAGTAAAACTGGCAAGTCTGAAAAACTGGTAAGACTGGAAACTCAGGAAGGAAGGAATTTTAGAGTTTAGAGATGGAATATTTTCTTTCTTTCCCAGAAAGCTTGAATAATTTTTCTTAAAATATTCAAATTGACTGGATGAGTCCCATCCCCATTACTGACTTACGTAACTTCTTTTGATTAAAGGTAACTATTTACAGAGGTTAAGCATGACTATGTCTCCACAACTGTACCTCAATTATAGTTTTATTTCCTGAGTGCTATGCTCTAAGCAATAAACACAAAAAGCTAAGTTTCGTATCTTTCATTGATGATATCTATTTGTCTAAACCACTTGCTTTTACAACTCTGGGTGCTGTTTGATATTTCACAGAAAATCATATGCAAATATAATGAAATAGTATGCTTGACGATTATTCATCCTAACCAAATCTTGCCTTGCAAGGCAGGTACCAGAAAGGATTGTTATCCATAGTTTTCTAGGTTTCTCAGCACTTGTCCTTAACTTGCTTTGCTTATTCAGTACAAGAGCACATTTCCCTAGTTCTCTCAGTACTTGATCTGTAGTTGAAGGCTGACACTAGTGCCTCTTGAAGTTCCAGTCTACTTGATTTGTCAGAAGAGCTCTGCAGATCCACAGTCTTTCCAACAGTGACTGGTTAGGATGGAGGGATGAAGAAGCCCTATTCCAGCTCCTGAAATTTTTAGTAAGATAAAGAAAAAACATAATGGAGAATATCATGTGATGACCTAGAAACACACAGGGAAGCTAAGAGGATGCCAAGTTACATTATCAGAAGCTGAGAAACACCAGGAACTACCAGAAATTTGAAGAGGCAGAGAAGGATTGGTCTGTCAGGACTACTGAGGGAAAATGGCAAGCTTGACACCTCAGTTTTGGACTTCTAGCTTCCAAAACTGAGAGAATCCATGCTGCTTTGAGCTTCCTGTTGTGGTAATTTCATATGACAAACCTAGGACTAGTACATTCTCATTACTTCAGAACTGAAGCTTCCTGTACCTTCCTTTTGTTACCTTAGAAAAAAGGAACAACATTTTGTCAGAGAAATGTTAAATAACATGTGTTAAATCCAAGAGAATGTTGGGACTTCAGATTGAAGAATACCCCATTTGGGTCCTTCTCTTAGGGAAATGTGGAGGTATGACCAATACTTCCACTCACTTATATAGGGAGAAAAAAATATTCTCTTTCAAAAGTCCAGGGTTAAATATCATGTCAGTTACACTGAATTGAATTCCACTGATTAGAATCAAGAGTTCTATCATGTCCAGCTTGTTTTCTGAAGAGAACCTACTGTTTTGATGTGTATGTACAGTAATGTATTTCCTGTAGAATACAAAGGCCAAAGGAAAGTTCACAAGATGGCCTCTCGAGGTGTGTTGTTTAATTCAGAGCCTCACCGCTACCAAAGACTCACTGAAATGTTCTAATTAAATATAAACAGTATCCCAAAAACTGAGAACAAAGTCATGACTTTTTTTTTCTTTTAGTTTTTTTGAGACAAGGTCTCACTTATAGCTAAGGCTGATTCTGAACTCAGCCTCTCAAACTCAGCAATCCTCTAGCCTCTCCCTCCTGAGTGCTGGGATTACAGGTGTGAGCCACCACACCTGGTATTGTGGTATGTGGTGCTGACTGCTGATGGTTGTGAGTTACTACATCTAGTATTGTTGTATGTGGTTATTGGAGATCAAGTCTGGGTTCTTGCGTTTGCAAGACAAGTACAAGAACAGCTGAGTTAAATCTCTCGCCCCAAAGTCATGACACTTAATGGTCACTGATACAGAGTTAATTTTAATTATCACTAATTGTTTACTGTATTTATAAGGTGTGACAGTAATACTTTTCCCAAAGAAAATCTTCAGTTACTTTTTTCATACTAAGTTCTCCTCTGGAAATCGTTACTAAATACTCTTATACAGTAATGCAAGTATGCAAAGTTATGGCATTTTCTGACAACTATCAGCATAAATGTACATGGAATTTTAATTGTGTCCTGGATGGAATCTAATATAAAATTATTCTTGATTGCTTTAGGAGAACTTGAGATTTTACTTGCCACATAAAAAAGTTTAATAACTAATTTTCTGATTATATTGTTCATGCAACACAAATTGAATTTAGTTTACATGAATAGAACTGACAGTTTGATATGTGGTTTAGATCAAATTTAATTTCCTATTAAAATCAGTAGGTTTTAAAAGCCAGTACTGTACTGTTATATGTTCACATGAACCAACATTTGGTTTTATAATAGTTCCTTCACACATAAAGTTGTATGTGTATAAACAGCCCTTATTTTTAAAATTTGGTATATTATTGCACAGTTTTATTTTTAAAAGCTATTCTGCAATCAGATATTAATAATCAAAACTTTGGGTTTTATTTTAAATATGACTTAGAATTGAATTCTGAAAACACACATGGAATAAAAAGCAATAAATTCCAGAGTTTTATTTTTGCTGTTTAAGGGTGTTACCAATTTATGCATGACTATTTAAGAAAAACAAGAGAACACTGAACTAAAAAGTGGACAAAATGAAGCTATATGATTGAGAAACAATCCTGTGTTCAGATTCTATAGGTCAGCAAAGGCTGGGCTCTATGACTGTCCTTACATCATGTGGTTGCAAGAAGATGACTACTCTAAGATGTCCTCATTCACTTCCGCTGCTATTAGCTCCTCACTGGCAGATGACAGAACAAGTAGGCTACACCATCTCTTGTCACCCTAAAGGCATGCTTGAGCTGTTCCCATGGCACACATGAGTGGCTTCTTATGTTCTAGTCTAAGAATCAACACAATACTATGCATTCCACATTGTGTGGTCCAAGATAAAAATATTCAAGACACAAGACCTAAATGAATGGATGCTACAGAATGCGCTAAGTCACTGTGTAATAAAATATATGATGACAATGTACCATCAAGAATTACAGTCACTTTGTAGTCAGTGTTTATTAAAACAGAAACACGTTTAAAGCACTCTTCGGATTGAACTGGCCTGAATCACGTCATGAAAACACTCAACACATTCACACATTCAAAATAAATTTACATAGGTCAAAAGCTTTAGAGTTAATTTCCATATAAATAAAATGGTGCACCCTGGTATTTCCAACTGCTCTTTGGAAGCTGAGGCAAGGGGGCTGCAAACTTCATGCCAACCTGAAAAACTTAGAGAATCTGTATCAAAGTAAAAAAATACAGGGGATATAAATGGGTGCTCCTTGGATCCATCCTTCAGTACTGTGAAAGGAAAAGAAAAGAAGAGAGGAGAGGACAGTAGATAAGAGAAGAAAAGAAAGAGAAGGGAGGAAAAAATTTGAGCCAGCAATTTTCAGGTACCAATCAGTTCTGCAATTCTAGCCTCAATTTAGCTCTTTGAGAAAATCATCAAATTTAATTCAGTATCACTATTCAATTATATACAGATTTTTAAATGTATTTCCTCATTTCCAATGAGTAAAATATACTAACCTCCCTAAAAACAAATCGTATACTCTATTATCCATGGGCCAATTCTAGAAAAGTAGTCTTCTGGTTTATAGTATTTTAAATAAATCTTATTATAAATTACTTAGTGTCTAAATTATAACTTCTTTTATTCAAAGAAAGAGAATGTTTATATCTTTATAATCCTGCTTATTTGTATATGGGGTTTATTTGATAAGTGTGAATTCATTTTACTTGGTAGTTTTAGAATCATAAGACATTGTGTTGAAAATATGTCCCAGAAAAAGAGTGAGTTTGTTAAATATTTTACTGTGAAGAGCTACTTACACTCCCTAGAAATAAACATACCCAACCTGAAACTTAGAGTAACTTCATCACATATGTAATAATGAACTTTGTGTGTTAACTTGGCAGGCCCAAGTTATTAGATATTTAATCAAAGATTATTTGACGAAAGTATTTTTAGATGAGATCACTACACTGAATATACTTTCAGTGAAGCAGATAGGACTACACAATATGAATAGCTGTCATCTAATTGTTTGAACTCCTTAATAGAAAAAGCTTGACCTCCCACAAGGATGGAGGGAATTCCACCAGCAAGCTGCCTTTGAATTGGGTTGTAACTCTTCCTTGGGTCACCACTCCGCTGCAGTGTTTTCCAGAATAGAGACTTCCATCTTCTGCACAATATATCTCCCATCAGTTCTCTTGCTCTGGAAAATCCTGACTAATACACTATGATTTGTGAGTCTGTAAGAGCTAGAAAATTTAATTAAGTAAAAGGGTTCATTCCAGTAAAAACCTACTTCCTTAAAGTCTTTAGCTGTGATAATTTTTGTGGCATATTTGTATATAAAAAGGTTTTGAAAGTATTAAATCATTACTTCCAGGCAATGGATCTTTTCTGCACATTTTCCCTTACCTAATTGCTTTCTATATACATATTTTAATAGCAATTCCATCACCTTTCTATCTGTTTTCAGGAATAATGTGTAGAAATTGAGGGAAAAAACATTAATTAGTGAAAATATAAGTGAAACATTTGTATTGTGGGAACATCATTAGGATGAAACACTTTCAAATTGTCTTTGTCACTGAACAAGACAACCAAGGTGACTCTAATAAGACACAGAAGAAAAAAAAATCCACATGTTCCCTTGTATCCTGTATTGTCTTTTTATTTTCCAGTGGTCCAGTCAAACAGCATATAAAGATATAGAGAACAGTAGATTAGCATCTGTCCAGGAATAATTCACAGTTAATTAACCTAAGAGTACTTTTCGTGTTTAATGAAAATTTGACCAGGTAGCTTTTAAGATAGTGTTGTGAAAAAAACATGTTTGTTTCTCATTTGTCCCTTAATTACCCTAAGCTGGGTGACTTCGTATTCACTGATTCTGATATACAGTGATAGATGTGCCCTGAATAAAAGGTTTATTTTAATTAAAACAACTGTTTGAATGACTTCTGTGTTAATCATTACAGAGTAAATACTGAGGACTTCTCAATAGTTCACAAGACTCAACATAGTTTAGCCCCTGGCTCTCTCCTTGACCTCATCCCCCCACACATCTCCCTCATTTCCCTCTGCTCCACCTCAATAGGCTTCTGTTTTACTCTTCAAACATGCAAAGCAAATTCTGACTGAAATGTTCTCTCTGCAGCTATTTGCATGCCAAACTCTTTCTTTCTTTTGAAGTTTTCTGTTTAAATACTATCCCAGTTGTCCTTTTATGGTATGAAATAACAGTTGAACTTATGTCTCTTTCTTATGCATTTTACTTCAAAATAGGCAAAATTTTATAATTACTTAAAATTAAAGTGTTAATATAGACAGTCTTGAGAGAGTCCAGGTTTACTCCAAATGAGACTCTGCACTTAACAGGAGTGACACAGGCTCACACCTCACTGGGGATAATGAGAACAATAATATATCTGAGTCATGCGCTCAGAATGACTCAGTTGTACTCAGAACAGGGACATGATCAGAGTAAACAATGCAATTCATGGTTCTCATGTGGACAGATGCTGGATCTGCAAAAGCCCGCAATCACTCACATGAAACACAAGCTACAAGTCAAGCTATCCTTGTATTTTCTAAAATTTGTATAATATATCCATTATGCTTTAAGTCTAATGTGTTCCCCAAAGTCTCCGTGTTAACAGAAGGGAGTTTTTCTGAAAGTGAGTGGACCATGGGAAAGTTCTACTCCTCTGTGGATTCACTGATTGACAAGTGCATAGCAAGTGTCCTGTTTGGCATTGGGCCCTAGTTGGAGGAGGGTGGTCATGGGAAAAGGGCCCGGAACCGAATAGCCTTGTCCCTCACTTCTTTCTTCCTCTCCTTGTCTGATGGCCATAAAATGATCAGTGTTCTTTCTCTATGTACTTTCTTCATATTATTTCTGCCTTGGAGCCACTTGTCCATGGACTGAACTCACTAGAACTGTAAGGTAAAATAAACCTCTAATCTTTTAAGTTTTGGGAGTTAGATATTTTCTCTCAAGGATGGAAAAGCTCAGTGAACAGCCTTTCATAAGACAATCATGTTGAGAGCTAAATAGGTAACCTCGGCCCAGGTTTCTGTTTTAAAAATTCTAAAAATTTAATCTTAGTGTATAACTAATGTTTGGCACATTTTCCATTATGATATCATACACTTTTAAAATATGACTTTTATAAATCTCTAATATCTATGAGTTTTGTCTGTTCATTTGAAAATTTTGTAGGGGCCAAGTGGTACCACACCTACCTTGGAAGCACAAAGTCCTGAGTTGGATCCTCAGTACTGAAAAAAAAAAAAAAAAAAAAAAAGTACTGTTCACTAATGCTTTTAGAATTTTTTAAATTACTATTTATACTTTATTCTTGTATTTTAAATATATTTAAACTTTCCTTACTGGTTTTCAGGGGCCTAAGTCACAATGATGATCTGAAGATGTTTCTTTTCTGAATCTTTATATCACAAACATAGAGACTGAGTATGTTCATGCACAAGGAACTCTGAAAAGGTGATTATAAAATAAGAGCAAAACAATATTTTTTCTAAAAATCTAATGTATTTCATTTTGTACTGAAATAGAGTAGGCTAAATAATTAAACTGGTTTCTGGTTATTTCTTTTTACTATTTTTATTATCAGTATTACTTACATGATAGAAAAGAAACAGGACAAGATTAGCAGTCAGATGACCTGTGTCTGATTTTCAGCCACTCTGCTCCTTGGGCTGCATGGTGAAAAGGTTTTTATCTATCATGTAAAAGAGAACTTCTCCTGTAAAATTTATGAAATAATGAATGTTACAAAATGACCGTATTTGATTTTTTTTTTCTAAACTTAAAGGGACATACTGATAAATGGGGGGCGGATGTGTTTGTGTGCGTACCTACACACACGTCACCCTAGAGATACCATTTGATCACTGATTCCCTTCCTTCAGTGCTAGTGTAACAAATACAACTACAGCATTTAAGAAATACATTACAGTTGACATTTTGTTTTGTCATGTTAGACATTCTTGTGTTGTAATTTGGAGGGGACTTTTTCATCTGTTTCAATCTCTGTGGTTAGACTGAGCCTTGAAGTGATGACTCTGGCTGTGAGAAAACTGAACAGCAGGTTCCACAGACAACATCCACCAAGACCTTCCTGAACATTATTTTAGCATACATGTGATACAAAAGAGAGGCCTTTCTGAGATTTGAGTTTATGATCCATGGAAACTGTGATATCTATCTTTTGGATCATAAGTTAGAGCTTCCAATCTATTACATTCTGACTTGATCCAGTTGGATTTGAAATTTTGGAATTTCATAATATAAAATAAATTGATACTTTAATCACTGAATTGAAAATCATTTGTTTTGCTCTTCTCATCTCCGATGGTTTATGAAGGTGCTGAGAAGAAATGCTATTTAATACAGCAAACCTATTAATCTGTGATTCTAAGAGAGTTCAACCATAATGCTTGTGATCATTTTTGGATGAAAAGATGCAGCAAAAATATGCAGGGTTTTTCATATTAATTTAAAAAACAAACTTATTTGATGTGTGTGTGTAAGTCAGGGCCTGTTGTTGAGTAGCTACAAGAAAAAGTAGGCCAGGCACACCCAGAAAATGTTGTAAACATTTTTATATTTAATTGAAATATTTAATTTGATGATTAATTTCTGCTTCTAATAATTCACAATTTAAAAATAACTTAAATATTATCATGTTACTTTTTTTCTTTATCTGCTTAGAATATCAAAAATTTAGTAGTCAATTTTTTGGTTTCCTGTCAGCTCACTTATATTTCAAAAATCAGACAGAATGGGAAAAAGAACATAGTAATACCTGTTCATTACATAGCCATATAATGCTTTACAGGGTAGGTGTATTTTTATATAATAAATTGAAGGAAAAATGAGCCACTGTTTTATAATAAAATATGCCTGTCAAGTATTAGTAACTATATCTTTTGTCACAATGACAAGGGTTATTTTTGAATTTGTTATGAATATCAGATCTCTAACAACAAATTAAACTGCCAATATTCATAAAGGTGCTATCGAGCTTGTCGGCTTTGATGTGGGCTGCATGGATCAGCCAGTTATACTGGTCCTCTGCAAGTATATGTCTTACAACAATGTGTGCAGTGACAACGATAGTGACAAAAAGATCTGTATGAAGGCTGAAGGTTTAGCTTAGTGGTTCCGGCGTCTGCCTAAAAGAGCGAAGTCCTGAGTTTAATCCCCAGTACCACATAACACAATGCCAGGTGTGGTGGCTCACACCTACAACCCCAGAACTCAGGAGGCAGAAGCAGGGAGATTACTGCAATCTGAGGCGAGCCTAGGCCATGTAGTGAGTTCAGGGTCAGTCAGAACTACAAGTGAGACCCTGTCTCAAAACAAACAAAAATACAGAAAGATCTATATGAGAAAAAGGAAAAGAAACATTAAAAAATTCAATTAGCACATCTATGGTGAACTGAGTGTCTTTCTCTTAAAACTTATTTATAGAAACTCCAATCCCCAGTGTGACGATATTAGAGAATGAGACATTTGAGATTAATTATAACACGAGTTTGGATCCTTTATGAGTGGATTAGGTCCCTTATAAAACATGTCCCAGAGAGCTCTCCTGTCCTGTTTTGGCCCAGTTAACATACACAGGGAAGTTAGCAATTTGCAGTTTTGAAGTCAGCCTCACCAGTATCTGACCATGCTGGCACCATGATCGAAAAGTGCAAGAAATAAATTTCTGTCATCTATAACCTACTCAGTCTGTGATTATTCATTGCAGAAGGCTAAAGGTAAAACAGTGCCCTAAAAACAAGCAGATAGCACTACTCATCTTTAAAAAAAAACCAGAGTTTTCCATTCTCTTGACTTTTAAAAAAATGACTGTCCTGACCTTCAAAACTGGTGAATATTTGCAATCTCTGAGAACTGAGGCTGGCTGCATTTTATTGTGAGTTTTTCTATTTCAGACTTTGAAGCTGAAATTTCAATATGCACTAATGAAAGTAGCACTTTTAAAAGCAAAAGTAAGAGAAATAATTGACTACAAACAAGCTTAGTGTATATCAGCTGTGATTATCATTTCATAGTGTTATTTTCAGCTATATTTTAAAATTATCTTAATTGTGCTTACTTTCATCTTCCATAATCATGTGGTTCACACAGACCTCCTAAAGTTACCCATCACATGATAATTAGATTTGATGAAATATACTGAGTACATTTTATGTTTTTGTTCTTTTAGTGACTTCAAATTTTTTAAATATGATAAATTATACAATTAATAACATGCTTCTATAACCATGTGAAAACATGTTGACTTGTTTTAATCTTACATTTCTTAAATTTAATAACATAAAATTTAAGATAACATTGTGGGTAAATAACTATTTTTACAATGAATAAGTAATGATATTTAATCCACTTAAATTCAATGACATGAAGAATAAATGCTTGAATTTTTTTTTCTTTTTTGTTTTTTTTTTTAGACAGGGTCTCGCTTTATAGTTCAGGCTGCCTTTGAACTCACTATGTCACCCAGGCTAGCTTCAAAATCACAGCAGTCTTCCTGACTCTACCTCCATAGTCTATACAGGCTTGAGCCACCATGTTCAGTGACAGCAATTTTTATAAGGAGGGAGTAAAAGTGTAATATGTAATAGAATTAAATATAAATAGATAGTTTTGGTTAATACATTTGCAGAATAATAAAAGATAAAACTAAATTTTTTTTGTAATTAAATTCAATGCTTCTTAATTCTAACATTATGATATTTCTATGTTCCAAAAAATACATGAAATAAAGCACAGTTGAAATTGTAGAAAGATACCTCTTTTTTATAATCTTAAAATTTGAAGAATTCATTTTTCATAAAATTAACTGCACATTTTTAAACATAATACTCTTGGTTTCTTTCTAGTTGAAGCACATGGGACCAATACTACTAAACAATTAAATATATGTATATTATAAATATGAATTCAGTGTTAATAAAATAATTCATTGTGTAGGACATTTACAACTATTTTTAAAGTAATTGGATCTTTTTGGTCTGCTCAGCTATTCTTAGTCCTTTATTAAATATTAAAAAATATAATCTTAAGTCACCAAAAATTAATGAAAAAATATGTTCATATTCTTTTTAAAAAGACAGATTAGTAAATATTATAATCAAAATTACTGAAAGATAATGAATTTCTCAAAAATCACTGTATGATTTAGTGTTGTTCCTGCTCTTAAATTAGGACATTACTCTTCACGATTTTTAAAAATGCATGGATCATTCAGTTCTTTTACTCTGCCTTGGTCTTTGTAGAATGAATAACTTAGAGGTTCACACGGAACCTACTGGCTTCTTTATACAACTTCTCTTTTAAATCAAAGTGTATTACCAGGGGGCTGGGGAAAGGGAAAGCAGAGAAGGGGAAGACGGTATTTGAAGGCAAAATGGAAAATAAAACTTATTGTGTAGTGGGTAGACGGACCAAAGAGAGAACCAGAACATGGGGAAAATAATAAAATGGAGAATTGGTCTTCCATGATAATTTTGAGTCATTTATACTCCAATGAACATGCTTTGAGGTCATACTTTTAAGTGAAATAAATCGGTCACAGATGTGTAAATACCATATCTTTTCTCTGGTATGAGAAACTGAAGATATAATTGAGTTCTAGATTTCATAATTGATACTGTAAAACAGAAAATATCCAAATGGTAAAGGAGGTTGGTGGTATACAATGTGGAGGAAAATGCAATTGTTAAAAAAAGGAAACAAAACTTATGTACATACAGGGCAGGGGGTTGTAAGATTGACAGGGGAATGGAAAATAAATGAGAATTAAATCATGTCATATACTGGTACAAATTTTCAATGTCGATTGTGATCACGATGTACATATAAAATGTACCAATAAAATAAACTAATTAAAAAAGAAAAGAGATATATCATTCCCAAATTCTCAGTGAAGATTTGATGATATATTCTTAATGATGAATATAAAAATAATCAAATTCTTAATGATGAATATAAGAATAATGTATATTTAAATGTATCAATAAACTTGATTTTTTATAAAAGTGTTAACATTACTAAGAAATTTGTAATTGCTTAAATTTATTTGCTCTTATTTTTCATGTTCAGCTGAATAATCATGCCACTGATAGCTTTTGATTTCCACAGTTTCATAGTGTTTAAAACATTTGTTTATATTCAAAGATAAATATTTAGAAAAGTTTTTTAAAAGTGACAAAGAACCTAGTATTACATATATGTAAGTATACAATGGAAATTTTTCATAACTTTCTCTGGCATTAGTTATGTGAGCACTTTTATAATTATTTGATAGATAGGTGTAGATGTTCTATCTATGTGTATTTTTCAAAAAGTTTTTATTTCTGTAACAAAACCTTCACATTCTTTCTTGCTGGTTTTGGACATTAAGTTGACTGCTTGCCAGAATTACTTGACTACTAATTTCTTAGGGTTTAACTGAAAAACAATTTAAGTATATAAGTGACACTGATTTTTTTTTCAATTCTCTCAAAATAGTTAGCAAATTTAAGGCAAAGCTTATTAATTTACGATGAGTCTCCAAATAGTTTTGTACTTTCTTTTTATGTGTAGGTCACATTTAAGTTTTAATAACATAAACCATGTAATACAGACAAGGATTCAGTGGTTTAATTATGAGGAAATAGGAAAGGAATTACAATCCTGTGAAGGAAAAGATTAATAGTTTGGAGCATGTTCATGATGATCTGGAAACAGCTGGTGCCCTTTAACCATCCCTTCAAGTGAAGGCCTTGGTTTTGTGCTTCTCTGCCAGAAATAACGTCAGCCCCACAGCCTGGAATCCCAGCAGCCCTGAGCTGCCAGAGCTCGACTGCATACCAGCTCACAGTGGCTTCCTCAGCCCTAATGAACAACTGTGGCTGGTACCACAGACATTATCTTTATAGATCTTTTTTTTTTAAGATTTGAATTTTTATCGGTACATTTTGTATGCATATCATGACCACACTCAGCATTGGGAATTTGTACCAGTATATGACATGACTTAATTCTCATCTTCGTAGATCTTTTTTTTTTTTTAATTATCTTTATTGGTACATTAAATATACACATCATGATTGCACTCCATAATGGGGATTTGTACCAGTATAAGACACAACTTAATTCTCATTTTTTCCCATAGCCCCACCCACCCTACCACCCCCCCATATATATAAAATTTGTTTCCTTACTTTTTTGTTACAATCTC
>PVIR01003229.1:0-91410 GCA_004026965.1 Petromus typicus
TGCATCTTCTAGTGCACCATATCATTTGCTTTGTGTGTAATGCACTGCCAGACTTTTCCACAGGAACGTTAAGTTCCTGAAGAGTAAACTTCAGAAGAGGGGAGTGGGACATCTGTGATTTACTTCCTACTATCTCCAGCCACATGGCACAAAGAAAATGCTCTATGCCCACAAGATACTGAATTGAGCAGATTGTAATGCATAAAATAAAATTTGAGAATCAGGAACTTTCTCTTTTGCTCTTTGTGAAACAAATTTCTGAAATCACAGTTCATGGATTATTCCTTTGCTATCACTTCCAAGACAATCAAATTTTGAAACAAGTTGCTTTTTAATTTAAATCTTGAAAATGTTGTACAACAAAAGCCACACAGTGGATTTCTACGAAGCCAGCATTTACTATTTATGTTACAATGGACAGGAAATGGAGCATGCCTAAAGGTCCTTTCAACCACTTAAGAACATACTACCAAAAACCTGACTTCTCAAAATCACCATATTAAAACAGGAATTTTCTCCTAAGTAATTCAAAATTACTGGACTGTTTAGACATAGTCCATTCATAGTTCTGTAAAGTGAAATAAAAAGAGTGAACTTATTTTTTGTTTAAAGACAAAGTCCACTACATCTTAGGAGCAATAGGATAGGAGGGAAAAATGTTCTATTCACAATCTATTTGAGCTGACAAGAACCTACAAGATCACCTGTCCCCATTATCACCTTGTGTAAATGTTGAGAGGCATTTATAAATAAAAGCTCCAGCTTTTATTTACAGAATCCTAGCTCAGTCTAAGGAAGTAAATAGCTTATGTAGTAAGTATAAGAATTACCCAATTCTGAAGTATAAACCTACATTTCTTAAAATTATAAAGTACGGCCAATAAGAAGACACACTCTAACATGTTTCTTCGACCTACCTGACCTTAAGAATGGTGTAACATAAAAGAAAATATATAGATTCCCTGAAGTTCCAACAGAGAACAGGTAAATTAGAATCTACAGGGAAATGACCTAGAAATATACATGTTAATATGACCAGAGATGAAAATAAGCATTTGCCAAGCAATGCATAAGAGCCAGGTAGCCCATTTCATTTGGTTCCACAAGCAATTAATAGTCATAATCAGAAGACTGATTTTGCTCTCAGATCCATTAGGAAGCCTTAAGAAATAAAATTAAAGATTATATATCTGAAGAAAGAGTCACTTTGATAGACTAAATAATGGAAGTTTAAACCTCTAAAGCTAAAGTTCTAGGTTTTATGCAACTGATTTTTTCTGGGTAATTAAAAAGGTCTAAGCTTTTATTACTTAGGATGAATTGTCAGCCTCCAGTCTATAAGACAAGTATATTATTATTGATACTTCATTATTGTGTACACAAGCCACAGGAAAAAAAGTCTCTCTTTCCCCATTTTCTGCTCCTTTCTGTCTCTTACTCTTTTCCCCTCTCTCTCTCTCCCTTTTCCTATTTCTAAATTTCTTGGTTCAAGGAAAGTCCTCAGAATCTATAGTTGGAAATTTAATCACATAAAAATCTAAACTATCTGCAGTTGAGCTTGAGGGTATTAGGAATTCACATGCATTTGCCAAAATTCAAATGTATTGTTTACGCTCTCAAATGTAGCTTACTTCTACTTAACAGATGTTCATTTATAGAACTATGCTAACTTTAGATTCAAATTTTAATTGTGCACTTTGCCCTTGTTATTTAAAAGACAATAACATTTCAAAAATGAAATGTTTCTAAACACTTAGCAAAATGATTTGTCATATAAATCTTTTTTCATAATGACCATTTCAATGTTTATTCCTTCTCATTTGTAGCAGTATTTTCAAAATACTGTTAAATTGTCAAATTATCCCATTTGATCTTTAACTTCATGTCTAGCCATTAATGCGCAAAACTTTAGATATAAGGCAAACAAAGTTTCAGAAAAAAATTATATAGTATATTTATAATCATTATCAAGAGAAACAACACTACTCAGTACACCGGATAAGAACTTAAAAGAGCTATTCCTTGAAATGAAGTTGATCCCAATATAAGACAGCATAATATATTAAAAAATTAAACTAAGAAAATTAGATTCACTTACAGGAAGGACTTATTTAAAGAATTATACAGAATAGGACCTTCACGAAGGTGAGGAGGCACAATAAATAATAACAGACATTTAAGCACATTTTCCACGGTCTGAACCCTGGCCATTTTGGAGTGATCCACATTTAAACACTTCAAGTAATATGTGGACTACACTTTGGAAACTGAAATTTAGGTTCCCCTAAACACCTTCATCTCAGAGTTACTTTAATAAAATGGCATGCGTGCCTTTACCTAAGAAGGTTCCTTGGTGACACAAATACCACCTTCTGCCCCAAATAGCATAAACACACACACACACACACACACACACACACACACACACACACACACACATTGTCCTGGTTCTCATAAAATACAATTTGACCCAGACACCTCCTCTTGTGACATGAAAGAGACTCAGAGAAAAGTGTAAAGAATTGCTTTCCTTGGTTCATCCAATTCAGACTCTCCATAAAATCAGAAAGTTTTTCTCTCTTAAAATGTCCATTTGGATGATCAGAATTGATCATTGTTTCTTCAGAAGGTTAGACCAAATGAGCA
The DNA here is from genome assembly GCA_004026965.1 of Petromus typicus. NCBI lineage: Eukaryota > Metazoa > Chordata > Mammalia > Rodentia > Petromuridae > Petromus > Petromus typicus. The sequence goes on from PVIR01003229.1 coordinate 2,647, forward strand.
TCACTGTGTGCCTAGTGCATGCTATTTGCTTGTTTACAATGATGCTAGGTGAAAGAGGGGATTCACTGCTGTAAGAGACTATACGGTCACCTTTGCAAGAAATCTACAAAAGTACTTCTTCCAGTCTCCTCCACACCGGGCCAGGCTCATCTGCTCAGTCTGCTCTTTCATCCTGACTTATGAAATCAGTTAGGGCCATTTCTTCTTCTGAATATCATAGGAAGAAGGAATATCATTCCTCTGATGTTTAAAAAAACATCAAGAGAGTTGAAAACAAACATCCCCCCTTAGTCTGCTTTTCCTTTCAGTCGTGCTTCTCAGAAGTCACACTTTGCCAAGACTCTGGAACCTTCTACAGATTTTTGTTTTTCCCTCAAATCATCCGATATACAAACCAAAGTTAGTAGCAAGAAGTGAAGAGTTTGTCAAGCATCTGAGATGTACTTCTAACATTTCTGTCAAAATGTAGATGATGTAAAACTCAAGTGATTGGAAGGAAGATTTTATCCAAATTGGACTTGTCCATTAATTTTTGTGAATACATGATTTGAATGAAGGTAAAAAATGTAAATGCTATCATTAAACATTAATATGCCCCTCAATTTTAAAACATATTTATAAAGTTTTAAATTTTAAAAATTAAAAAATGTATTTATAAATTTAGGAAGATGGGGAAAGGAAAAGGAAGTAAAAATGATTAAGATGCAACATATTATGTATCAGTTCCCCAAAATTAAAGTCATTATTCTCCATAGCAAACATATATTAATAAAATAGGAAGAAGAACATGAAAGCTTCTCTGTTGAAATCTCTGGTTTTGATTACACATGACAAAGATGCTATAGGGAAAAATGGGATTTTAATAGCCAGAGGATTACTTCTCCATAATGAATAATATTCACAACACTGTGGTAAGGTAACTTAGATTCTAGTTTTAGCTTTCTCCTGAACTAGCTGCATGACCTGGAATCCCATTACTCTCTCTGGACATTATATTCCTTATCTTTAATAGGAGGCTATTACATGAAATGATTTCTAAATTTTTTAACAAGCTGAAGACTTTCTCATTCTAGGTTAATCAAGGAAAGGTTTTACAACTAGTTTTACTGGGGTGTTCATATAAAGATATGCCTATTCTGGGTAAGACAGCAAGGGAAATAAAAGAATTTACAAGAGATTTTTCAGAATCACGTCAGAATCTTATTTCCTAAGTAAAGTGGCTCGAAATATGTTATACTGATTTAATTTAGACAAAAATATACTGCAGCATCAAAAGGACAGGAAAAGTTAGCCAATTGAAAAGAATTCAAAACACTTTAGGACTTCAAATATTTCTTCCAAATCAATTTACTAATTTCAAATACATTATCTCAGCATATGGATTAAATTGTGATAGAGTATAAACAGGTCAAATATTAAGTCCTTAGAGGTTTGACAAAAAATATTTTAAAGTTTTACTTGCTCTCAGTTGTCTCTTATTGAATTATCTCCAAATGTGGAAAGTTTTTCCTATCCGATATATAACACAAAGATCAACAAATATTTTATTCTGTCTATTTCTATTTATTATTAAAATATTTCACTTAAAAGGAAATCTAATGAAGATGAAAGACAAGAAATGTCATTTTTGTAATATTTTTGGGCAGCTTTAAGAAGCATTTCTAACTATGGAGTTTTAGATGAAGAAGGACTTCAGAGTCCATGTAACTTATACTTTTTAACTTATAAGTAGAAAATAAACCAGAATATGCAGTTAAAGTATATTATTAAAATCAAACAGATAGTGAGCAAGGAAGCCTGAACTATCTGTTCTAATATGCCTTGAGCCTTCATTTCACTAATTAATTGTTTCCGTATCTATTGCAGATAGAAAAATAGGTCCCATTGTAAGATATGTATAGAAAATTCCATATACTTATACCTCTCACATATTCATCAGGCACTTCTAGCAAGCAAATAGGTTCTCGTATCATCTACCATTAAGGAATCTCCAATTGAATTTGTTTACCTAAATCTTTGTTTTTTCTTTGTGATACATTATAACTGTGCATCTTATGCATACTATTTAATACATTATTTGAAATTCCATGCAGTCCTTACACTATTTGCCTCAATGAATAGCTAAATTTTGTCTTATAAATTTAAAAAAACTACATTACTAACATTCAGTTAGTTAAAGCTTGGATAAAATATATGGCAGTGGATTAAAATGATAGTAGTAGTTCAAGAAGTGAAGAACATACATTTAGATCAAGCTAAATCATTTATACAGTTAGGCCAATCAGAAATTTTGGATTACGTATTTTAGATTAAGCGGATAAATGTGCTGTTAAAATGTGCCCTGTCAACTGGATTTAACTTGAATTCATCTACAGTTTTGCATTAGTAACTGAGGTTCCAGGAGCTCTTCAGTAAAAGACAGAAGAATTAGCCCTAATTTTTAGGAAGATGGGATTGCTAGCACCCATTTAATATGCATTACCTACACACACATTCCCAGGTAGCTCAGAAACTCCAATTTTTTTTCAGAAAATTACAGTCAGCCATCCTATGACTTTCATTTCTGCTGCTGCTATTACAGGTATAGACTTTCATCCAAAACATCCCTTAGAGTCTATCATAGAGTCCATATTTGTTATCGTTTGGATCTTAGTGGCTCCTGAAGCTTCATATGCTAAAGATTGGGTACTCAATCTCCTAGGGTGCTGAGACACAGGGGAAACTATAGTAGGTGGGACCCAGTAGAAGAAAGAGGGGAGCAGATTTCTCTGCATGTACTGCTCACTACAGCATATTCCCTCATCACCAGTCACATAAGGAAGGGACCATGGACTAAACGTTCAGCAACTGAGAGCTAAATGAATCACTCATCTTTCAAATTGTTTGTGTCATAGAGTTTGTCACAATGACAGAGCTGACACAATATCACAGCAGGAAAAACCTGTTTTCCTTTGATCTCACTGAATATAGAGTATCACAATACTTGGTAGTTGACTTTCAGCTACCAAGAATAGCAGGTGATTTTCATTATCTCCTCTAGGACCACCTGCCTCTCTTGCCCTTGGCATAATTTAGCCTTCAGAGACTATTATTTGAATGTTCAGCTACAGTGACAAGATCGTCCTGAATGATTATAAAGCACCCCAGATATCATGGCAAAGTAGACACATTATTGGCTTTGGGAAAAGAATAAGAAAAAGCTCATGGAGAACGCAGCACCTTTTCCTCATTATAGTAGACATATTCTAGATATGGTGCGCTTTCATATATCCATCATGCTTTTATCACAAATAGCCACTCAAGGCATAGTGATGCTTTGTGCATCTCCACTAACATCTCAGTCTCCTGAGTACTTTCCCAGATGCCACAACTTGCTGTGAACCATTTACCAGTTTATGATAAACGTTACTGACATGGCAAGAATCGAGGAAATTGAGAGTCAAGAGACGAGAGATAAGAGGACTCCCAGTACTTTACTCAATAAGCCAAAGAAGCAATTCCACTTTTGTCTACAGGATTCTGGGTTATCTAACTGGGAGGATTTAGCGCATTTCACTGCACTGGAGTTTCAGACAACTACCTGGTCATTTGTGGATCCAAACGAGTGAATCAAATATACATAACAAATTGACTAGAGAATTTCACTCTGACTATCATAAAGTAATAGCATTACTACACAAAATATCAGTAGTGGAAGAAATACCATTGTGTCTGAAGGTTCCTAAGTTTGTTTGTGCTCTATCTAATGTTTACAAAGAGATTTCCACAATCCAGTAAAAATCAAGAAGGGCTTAGATCAATAAGGAGTGTAGATGTGTGTCACTACAGTGAGGAAATATCCTGGAATCTCTAAGAAATCATGTAAGAATAAGTAATACCTTGGATATGCAATGGAGAAGAGAAATTACAGAACACAAGTATGGTCTCATGAACACTGTAAAAATGAAGACAGTTAACTACTTACATTTGCACTTTTATCTCTACATTGTAATTAACATATAACTATATGTTGGTGGTGGTTAATTTTATAATTTACTACTATTAAAGAAACCAAGTTAGGGGAATATGTGAGCTATACAAATAATAAGCATTTACTACTCAGAAGTAGAAGCAGTGCTGAGGAGGCTCTATATACAAAACAGGAAGTGAAAAGAAAATTACATTGTGTCAGTTGGGAACATTTGATTATTGCTTTTGCTATTTGAAAGATTTGAAATGTATAAGTAGTGCCTGGATGAGTGTGGAAAAGTCAAAGGAATATGCTGTGTGGGATACTGTCCTTAGGTCCGTAGTGTTTACTCAGCACATTCCTTCCATGTTTCTCCCATAATACAAAGTCTGCATTTGCACTTCTACTTGCAGCCTGTTAAACTGTTCCTGCCAATTAGAAACACTCAAGGGACATTTGGAAAACACGCGAGAGGCAGGAGCCTGCATCCTGCTTCTAGTTCTTTTGAAAACTAAGGCACTGGAGACACAATCACACAGGTACCTCAGGAACAGTTTCCTGATGCCTGCATTATAGGCATTGAAATGTGTACTTGAAATCAATAACTCCAGTGTTGGTCCTGCAAATGCAGTTCCTCCAGAAATTTTACTGACTTTGTAAACACAACATTAGTTAAAGACAGTATTTTTCAGCACATTAGTATAACCCTAAAATTTTTCAAGCTTAGGAAGAGAATACAGTGTTTTCAATCTGATAATAACTTACATAAAAACAAGTACAGAAAATCCTTATTTATCTTACAAAAGAGGCAGATGCCAATCACTACCAATTCTATTTATTATTATACTAAACTCCTTAATTAGCACAACATAATAGTAAAAATAAAAAGCAAAACAAAACAAAAACACAAAGGGCTTAAGTATCAAAAAACCAGAAATAAACTATCAACTATCATTATTCACAGATGACAAGATCTGTCCCTACATTATGTTAAAAAAAAAAAGAGGAATTAAAAATTGAATATGTCAGGCTCACTGTTAACTGGTCAACTCATAGAAATCAATTGTTATTTGTGTATATCAACTACATACCAAAAAATGGAATTTAAGAAGTGAAGCATTTTTAGAAATACATCAAAAATTTTCAAATACCTCTGAATATCTAGTAAAACGTATAAAGCTTTGAAAGAAAATTTTCCTCTATACATTTGTAAATTCTGGGAAAATAGATGCTAGATGATGCATGCTTCGATTCCCTGAGGACCTGGCTCAGTATCTGATGTTCATTAAATGATTAAGCATATTTAAAGACAGAAAGCCATTTAAGGAGAACAAAAGGCATTTTCAGAGAAGGACAATCCACAATACCTGACGAACCAAGCATGCATTAGAAGTAAAAAGAATGCTCTCCAAATCTTCAATTTACATTTCTTATTGCTCCATAAGAAATCAATTATGCTTTTAAATACATCAGCTTTAGAAGATTTTATGTAAATTGCATACCTGTATCCTAATTATTTTAGACTGAAACCGTTGATTAAATACAGTAGGTTCAAGAAAATGACTGCTTAAATTGCTTTTCATCTCAAATTCATTTTCAAGAAGACTATGAGCTGAATTGACAGACAATTAAAGTGATGAGTTATTCAGATGTGAGATTTGGAACCTAAAGTTGAAGTATCCATTGAAACACTATCATGAAAAAATGTGCACATTTTCTAGAAGTCTGAAATCTGAGGGATGCCTAGAAATCTAAGAAAAGAGCTGAAATGGTTCACTTAGATTTGGGGAGCCCACCCCCACTATTCTAATGCCATAGCTCTATTACCATAGGCAAATTCTGACATACAGTAACATTGTCCTCACTGGCCTGCTAGTCCCCGCTGATGTCTTCATTATTAATTTATCAGTAGTGTCTAGAGATAGTAAAATCTCAATAAACTTTTGAGAAGTGAATGGATGAATAAAAGATAAATATTAAATATTATTATAAATATGTAACAATGTAATTAATATTTTTTACTGAATACTATTCTATAGAGTTAGATATGTTATGTCACTGGAACAATAAAAATAGTAAGTAAAAGATTTCTTTTTATCAAAAGTTAAACTTCCACTTCTACCTGATTTGAGGAAACAAGTCCTAAAACTATAAAAACTCAGTCTCATTTGTCATAAAATAATTTTCTCATACAGAAGTGAAAGAAAAGGTTTGATGGTTAAATGGGAATAAAAAGTTCCTGTGTATGAGTATGGAGACTGAAAGAGAGCAGAGAAATGGGAGAAAATAAGAATCAAGATGTATCATGCAGGGATACAAATTCTCAGTGAGGAACGTGATCACAATGTCAAACGAAAAATGTACCAATAAACTCAGTAAAGGAAAAATCATAATAGTTTTCTCTAGTTTGATTCATAGTTCATTTAGGATTCCCCCATCCAGTCTTCTCATTTTATCTTCAGGTGGCAACAAGCTCTGAGGAAAGCCTCCACATAATTTCCTGTCCTTGGACAGTGAACAAATATAGAAATAGAGAGGATCCAAATACTGTAAGCAATGGCTATTAGAGCCTGCTACAGCAAGAGAATCAGTGACCACCAGTTATGTTTGAGAGAAATTCAATGGCAAGCAAAAGAGTGAGGAAGTTTTAGGGTACAAAAAAAAGAGGGGTCCAGGTGACTGGACCTCACTGGCATAGGGAAGCCAGGGGAGGCCTAACCAGAAGCAGGGAATTCTGTTTGATTGGTTAGGAGAACATTTTTTTTACTCCTTAAATTGCAAATTGGAGGGAATCAGTACAACAATTAAAGAAGCTATAACCTAACCCTAACTCTTTGCAGCTGGTTACTACAGAGATTATGATTTGAGGACATAGATTGGTTGTATAAAAGACTGTAAGTCAGAGTTCTATTTCTATATATAACCTGCCACTCTTAGTTTGTATATGTAGTAGCCCTATATTTAAAGCTGTATGGTGTTCTGCTTTTTCTAGCCTCTTCTGGATTGTCCTTAATTAATTGCTTTATGTTGTGTTTTGTCATCTAACCCAACTGGGATTATTTATTTTCACTACAGTTCCATAACCTTCACATTCCTAGAACAAGGGCATTCATCTGTCTTCTGGGTGTCTAACTCTCTCAGAAAGCATTCATTAAAGCTGAGTTATTATTTCAAGGAATTAGATAAATCGGCAAAAATTAAACTAGTAGATTACAAAGCTACCATATGAATCAAGATGAACTGAACTTGAAAATCCAAGCTAGTCCATGACAAACAAAATAATAGCTCTGGTGAACAGTCATTAAAATACTGTTTATAAATATATCATAACAGGTGTTTGTATAGATGTATTTGTTTCACTCATACATGATCTCCTCACATAGATATTTGCACCCCATGGTGCAAGATTAAATAGCAAAGAGCAAGCAACACTAGAACACAAACCAAGCTCTAAGTTTTTACACTTTTAATTGAAATGCACACAAGCAGGCACAAACACACAGAGGACTAGAAACTATTGAAGCTAGTAATAAAGGCAAGAAAATAAGGTGGTCATTGAGATTTTTGTGGGAAACTCAGTCAAGGAGTGAGTGGTTAAACTGGAGCAAAGTTCACAGGCTCTGTATGCAGTGGGTGAAGTTTAGCTTCATGAAGCATGTGGTGTCTGGCTGTTGTTCTTCCTCTTTGCCCCAGGAAAGCTGCCTATGCATGGGACAGTTCCTTGCTCAAGCTGCTTTTCTTCTGCCTTTTCCTCTTACCTGATATTAATCCAAGAGTTTGTGGCCTTCTCCCTTCTCTCTGGTGTTTCCCTAATGATGGCTGCTCTTAGTTGAGATACCCTCCCAACTGGCCCCCTTTGTGGTTAAACTAAATCACATCACCAAGTAATCATTCATCCTCCGGGCCACCACAGTCACACCCTGCAACAATTTTCCTACCCTTTCTAAAATTGTTATGATGACTGCAGTTGTTTTATTCTCAGAGAAAATTAAAGAATTGAAAATTCCCATCTGGATGAATAATTTTTTGTTAAAAAGAAATAGTATAAAATAGTCCCGATGGTTTAATAAAGTTTCCCTACCTGTGAAACTTTATTATAATATTATATAATATATAATCTTATAAATAATATAAACCCTCTCACAAGAGAAGAGAAAAAAAATTATCTGGCATATTATAATTAGATTGTATTTAATTTTACTCTTTGCAATATTACCATTTCACATAGCATAATTTATACTGGCCATAAAAAGTAATTGAGTGATAATGGATAACTGCTAATATTCTAAATGGATATTCTACAGTTTTTTTAGTTGCCTGAGAGCTTCAGAATTTTTTTTTTAAGAATTCACTTTAAGTTAGAAAGTAATGTCTTTGAAAAGTTTTAATGAGGTAAGTATATTGCAGGAAGACATGAGAAGGAATCCCTGAAAATGCCACGCACACCATAACTTGACTTTCTCTTTCCTTGCAACTCTCACTTAATTCTTTCTTCAACCCTTTTTTAACCCAAGTACTCATCAAGCCAATTTACTAAGAAATATTTTTCTTTCCTAAGAACAATTCTGACTTTCAAAACTTGCCCTATTTTGTTCACAATGTAAAACAACACTGCACATGTTATTAACATGAACTGAACAAAATATTAGTTGATCATCTACTACTGACTACAGCAGATCTGTGTTTCAAAATCATTTAGATGTTTCCGAGAGAAGAAAACTAGTAAAAAGTCAAATAAATGAATTAAAACAAAAGCCTCATTGACTGGCCAGAACTTTGGAAAGAAATTATAATAGTTTTCAGGTCAGATTGAAAATCAGTTTGGCCGATAAACCCTACCCATGCTCATCCTACTTTGGTAGATGATATTCAAACTCCACGCTCTGAGAAAATAAAGATCCAGTTGCATCAAGAGGAAGGATCAAGTACACAACAGCCCTAAGTTGAGAACTATGTTTTCCAGAAACAAAGAAGCCCCAAGTCACAATAGCAGGTAGCAAGGGAGAGTGCCTTGTCTCAAGAGCAGAAATGGATGGACGAACATTCACAGTACACTCTGTCAGCTTGTGAGAAGTTTGGTTTTTATTTAGTTGCATCAGTGAGAGTTCAACTAGAGAAGTAGAATCCTAGGAATGGTAAAGAAAAAGGGATCTTTGGACAACTGTAGAAGTGAGGTACTTTGTGGCTTTTTGGCTCTGGTCCTGAGGTCATCAGGCAGGCATCTGAGAAGAAAAACATTGGCATGAAATAGGGACGAAAAAGGACAAACTGACATTCATGAGAACAAGCAGAAATGAGCTAGAAACCACAGGGACAAGCTGAGCAATGCCACCACAAATGTATCATGGGAAGACTTTGGATCACTTTAAGCAGCAGAATCACATAATCTGGTTTTTCAAAACCATTACAATGACTATGTTGATTGTAATAAACTAAGTTGGGAAGGAAGTTCAAAACCAGATGTAAGAGAGCCAACTAGGAATCGACTTGAGTCTGTAGCACTCTGGAAAATGTTAACAATATTCTACGGGAAGAGGAGGACGATCTGTACATTTACCAATTGCTATTGCATAAAAGGGTTCATCCTGCCAGTTTTAGCTACCGGGGGGTTAGAAACCAGATCACTGGGTCCTGCAAATTTAACTATCAGCACTCACATGCAGGTACAGGGCAGCCTCAGGGCACAGATGAGCCTTGCAAGAGATGAAAGCTCCAGGAAAGGAGACCAGGAGAAGTAGGCGAAATTCAAAACATGCTCTGGAAGTAGTTGAAAACCTGCTAGTGATGTAGACATTGGGAATAACAGGGAGTAACTTTTATTTTATTTTTTTAACTTGCAGTTGAGCAGATGCATTTATTCACCTGAGAGCGTCTGGATTGGGGAAATGGAGAAAATTCAAAGTTGTAATTTCACCAGGATAAAATTCAATATAAATCCAAAACATCCAGGAACTAATGAAGTTCGAAGAGATGACTCAAAACCATCACCATGTTGTTAATACTTAAAACACTGTACAAACATTCTGAGGTACTTACAGTGGGTTCCAGGATTTCGTACTCATATCCAAATCCCCCAATGCTATCATCTCTATATTACTTAAAGTACTTAATACAATGTAAATGCTTTGTAAATAATTATTATGGGCTATTGTTTGGGAACTAATGACAAGAAAAATCTTATACATGTTTACTGCAGACACAGTTCCTTTTTTTGTTTTGTTTTGTTTTGTTTTGTTGGGTTGTTCTGTCTTTGTTTTTGTTTTATCTGCCTTAGCACTGAGGGGGTGGGCCCATTTCCTCTGTTTTCACCTACACCTCTGGCTTTTTCTTTCTTTTTGAGCTAGGGTTTCAGAGTTAGGGTTTCACTGAGTTGCTAAACTGCTTCAGCTAAGCTTGGACTTCTGATCCACCTTCCCCTGACTTCTAGAGTGACAGGACACTTGCCACCATACTCAGGCAGACACAATGTTGTTCAACATTTTCCAACCCTGGTTGGATGAATCCAGTGATTCTTAACCTGTAGATATGGGGAGCTGTGGAGATCAAATGAGAAGAATAGGGCCTGATTGGCCTCCTTGGTGGTAAGAAATAAGTTGTGAAAGTGTGTGAACACACTACAGGTAAATTTACAGGGAGGTAATTTACACACTACAGGGAAATGTACAAACACCTGAGGGGAAGTTGCTTACCCAGAGAAGCACCATGGGGAGGGAGACAGGTGAATTCTGTGGACTCTAATTGCTTGTGCTGATGTCTGAGTGAATAAAGCCAAGGTGTGCTAGGCCTTTGGTGGTCTATGTTGAAGGGAGACTGGACCCCCTAAACACCCAGATTTTACCTTGTTTCTGTGTCTATTTTTCATCATCATCATCACCCCTTGGTCAGGTTTGAGTCCAGCTCATAGGCTAGTTCCTACAGAGATAGTTACCTCATAATAAAAAAGTAGAATGATGAAATATGACCCATAGTTTTTAAGCTGACTTAGTGCTCAGTCTCATTATGTTTCTGAGAATTATGAATATCTTTCTTTCACTCTGACACAAGAAGCAATAGCCCATTCACATGGGGCCCAGTGTACCTCTTGTCTTTCCTCATCAGCACTACTATGCCAATCGGGGCCCCATATGTTTAGTATATTTTGCACAAGAAAAAAAGCCAAATGGAATTCACATTTATATATATGATGTACATGATATATAAATATGATACATATGTATGATGATTTCTTTGGTCAGAGTGAACCCTAGTTATTTCAACAGAATGCTACACAACAAATCTCAAAATTGGTAAACTCTAAGAGCAATTTCTTAACATCCAAATAATATTTGTAATACCTCTGTAGTATTTCTTCTGGCCCTTGAAAATCCCTGTAGACAAAGAATTCACCTGTTGGTCAGGCTAAAAGTTCTGAATTTAGTCAACTTTGATTAAATCTATTTCCAAACAATGAACATAAAATTCAAAGCATTGGGAATGTGGCCTGGGATATTCCTTGGGTTTTTATCATTAGATTTTACAAAACAATATTATATATTTTACTTCACTTAAATCCTGTGCTGACCCTATTTTGAAACCTTAATAAATTTTCAATGACATGTAACTGGTAAGCAGCAGACTTATAAATTAAATGTTACTATTCTGCTTTTTCATTTTTTTTTTTACTACTAGGATTCCTTTATAATAGATCCTCCAATTTGTAACCGAATCTCTGTCTCTGTCTCTGTCTCTGTTCCTATCTCACTCTCTTGCAGAGTGTGTGTGTGTGTGTGTGTGTGTGTGTGTGTGTGTGTGTGTGCAAGGAAAAATATCTGACACCCACTACTCAAAGGAAGAGAAGTTTATTTTGATTCAGTTTCAGAAAGATTTGCTCCAAGGGGATTGGCCCCAAGGCAGAAACATCATGGCAGAAAATCATGGCAAATAAAAGCTGCTTAGTTCGTGGCTGGCAGAAAACAGAGAAGAGGAAGAGCACCAGAGAGGAAGGCATAGAGGACCAGACACAGACCTGAAGGTCATGTCTCCATGACATGCCCAGACACCCTCAGAAGTACACTTCACTAATCCCTCAAGGGAATCCCAACCCAATCAAGTTAAGAATTAAGCTTAAATATCATAGTGTGTCTCTCTGTCTATCTATCCATACAAACATATATATGTAATATAATAAATATTTGAGCAGCATCTTTTCTATGCTATATACCTTGCACAATTAAAGCAAACTTGTTATGTCAGGCAGTCACTCAAAACTGGTTAGTCAGTGAGTAAACCAACAAAGTAATTAGAATGATAATCTTACTAATGAATCAGAATATTCCAAAATTAGTAGACTAAAAGATTGTGAAACTGCTGATGACCAAAAGATTGTGAAACTGCTGATATTTCCAGTCTTTACTTTTAAATACCCTGGAAATCAGCCTATAATATAATGGTCTTTAAATGAAAACAGGGTTCTAGATACTACAGCTGCAAAACAAACTTCCTGAAATCTAGTGAGGTAAAGATGATACTTTATGATACACATAGATTCTGTTGGCCAGGCATTAAGAACTTGCAAAGCAAAGCTAGGACTGTGACACCCTTCCATTGTTCTCATTGCCTTTGTTTTATACTGTTCCATAAGACCCGCTGCTTCCATTAAAAAAAACTTGAAGCCTAGAGTTAGAAAAATGTGGAAGCTGGAAATCTTCTAAAGGCTTATTAACTCATATATACAGTAGGTCATGCTTTCAAGAGTACAGCCCACAAACCCGACTACTTCTTTCTTTCTCCATCAAAAATCAACATAAAGCTGATTGCTCTTTATCTCTTTCAACTCATCACAATGTAAAATAAGTTAGAGCTAGACTGTATGATTTTGGCATGAAAATCTGTGTTTAAAGGCTAAAACAGAACCAGAGTTTATATAAATGGCTCAGACAATATTTTAAATATGAATTACTGAATAATTACTGTTATTCAATACTTTATTAGAATCTCTGTGTACAGTTTATTTGTACAACTAACATCTCCATTCATAGTAGACAAATGTGATAAACTCATTTGGATATGGATTAATTGAGAGTATTAACTAGAGATTCATGTTTCTAAACACATAAAGATACATTTCTTTCCTTTGATATCACTTTCTTTGTAATGATCCTCCAAAAAATTGTGCTGCTGGAAACTGTATATCAAAGCATGATGCTCAGATGTAGGGCCCAATGGGAAGCTTCTGTTGGGAGAACTTCACATTCGTGAAAGGGTTCTAATGCTGGTTTTGAAGAAGGAACTTCCCATCTTCTCCTCACTCTTCTCCCATGGGATGGTAGAGCAGAAAGGCCTTCATAAATACTGGACCCTTGATCTTGGACTTTCCAGCCTCCAAAACTCAGGGAACAAACTTCTGTTCTTATAAATTGCTCAGCCCTGGAGATTCTATCACAAAATAGCCTGACACATCTACTATGGACACCTCTATTCTCTAAGGCCATGTCACCTCTTCCTTAAAAATAACATTCATGATGGAAATGATTTATTGAGTAAAATTAGATTTCCACCGAGATCAGCAATAGCTGTAGACTTCAGAGTAATGTAATTTACACCACTGAGCTTGTTTTGACCTGTAAATTTATAACATGTCTGATGTCACTTTCTTGCTCAATCATGAAAAATTTGGAATGTCAATCTTTGAAAGAAGCAGCTTCCGAATGCAGCAGGTCTCCAGGGCTCCTCAAAACAGGAGCTCAAAAGAAATTACTTTTTTTTTTCTTTATTGAAGTGTAAGCCAACAAATAGCTCTAGTAACACTGAGCTCTCCTTAAATTTTCTTAAACCTCAAAACTAACTTAAAACTCAGGATTCTCTTTAGAAAGCAAAGGTGATACTGAATACCCATTATAAATTAAAAGCCAATAAATTTAATTGAGCCCACTTTAACCTAGAGAGCCTAAAGAGATATTTTAAAGAAGAAAGGGATAAGAAGTGGAAGAAATTGTGCTCCCTAGGGCAGCTTTTCCACTCTCTCCGGGCATTAATCTTGTCCTTTTTTATGAGAAATTCTATTGGTTCCATTTTCAGATACTATAGCATCACACTCGAAAGAGCTCATTTTGGCAGGGATTTTATCTCTGGGGCTCTTAGTAGAAAAATGAGATTCAAAACAGCGATTGTACCATTCTGGTACTCAGAGTTACTTCCTACACTTGTTTCTTCATTTTTTAAAAAATAAAATTATATTTCTCTTACGCTTAAAATCTATACCTACTTGCTTTAGAGCCATTAACTTTTCCCTCACAGCTTCCGTCTTGGTACATCGTTATAGAGCTTAGCGTTGATCACTTCCCTAAAGTACCATCTCCAACATTGCGTCATTCTACCAAAGTGGGTCGAAAGTTAGGGGTAGTCTCATACGGGCCAAGCGGAAATGCAGAATGTCCGTGCATTTGATTTAACTTTTTAAAGAAGAAATATTATTGTACGGCTGAGGATGTAGCTCAATGGTTCTGGCACCTGCCTTGCAAGGCAACGTCCTAGGTATGATCCCCAGTAACTGGCGTGATGGCTCACACCTGTAATCCCAGCACTCAGGAGGCAGAGGCAAGAGGATTGCTGTGAGTTCAAGCCTGAGCTCAGGGCCAGTCTGAATTACAAAAGGGAGACCCTGTGTCAAAAAAAAAAAAAAATAAAGAAAGAAAGAAAGAAAGAAAGAAAGAAAAGAAAAGAAAAGAAAAGAAAAGAAAAGAAAAGAAAAGAAATATTATTTTTTTATTAACTTTTTCGATTCTGGCACAATACCTGATGTCTATAATTTGAGAGGTAAGGTTTATTTTGGCCTATTGTTTGCAGAGATTTCAGTCCATAGCTGCCTAGATTCAAGGCCGAAAGGCACGCAGAGAAGAATTTCTCACAGCACCGCAATGAGAAGCAGAAATTTTTAATCTTTAATCTTAATCTTTCTTACTAGAGAGGACCCTTCCTCCCAAGCTACTCCCTACCAGACCACGCCCCCACTAGGCCACGCCTCCTGTGAGGCCACGCTCCCTTGAGCCACCATCTCTCCCCGGGCTTCTGCCCCAACACTACATTTAGCTATAAACTTATCAGTGGTCTAATCCACTGATGAGCCTCACACTTCTATGATCCATTCACTTTGCAACAGCCCCACTAAGTGCACTTGAGGTTTAGGGAGACACCTGGATACAAAGCACAACAGCTACTTTCTCCTACAGCCACTTCCTTCCTTGAGGCGGTTTCTCTCGTGTCTTTGGCATCCTCTCCCATGCTCTAATTCCCACTGTGCGCTCCTGTAAACCCTTGTTACAGTCCTAGTCAAAGGGCGCCTGGGTGGAGGCCCTCATCTGCTGGAGGAAGTCTCCACAGGGCGCCCTCTGCTGGGCGCAGGCGGCAGCCAGTCTGTAAAGCGCTTTACCCTGTGCTGTTAAATGATCCAGAATTGTGCCAGCTTGTTTTTAACAAAGACAGTCTGGAATGGAAATATGTAAGTTTATGCTCAAATAAATTATATTTAAAATACAAATGGTGATTGTACCCATGTCGTCACTTCTTAATTATTTGACTACATTTTACCATCATTTAGGACCTTGAGATTGTTTTTCTTTGTTGTTTTTTTTTTTTTACATCTGTTGTACTCATAAAATAAAATTTGAAAGGACCACTGCGTAATTCTGCATTGAATGGACTCTAAAATACTCCCTCCCTGCTGAGTGTATTTGCATTACAGAAATTAATAACCACTACAGGTCAGAACTTCGGTTTTTAGGAAGCAGATTGTTAAACACTGGCCAGCACGTGGTAGTCGCTCTGTACACGATGTTATCCTCATCCTTTCTTGATAAGTATAAACAGCTCATGATGCAGTAGGGACACACACGGCCAGTCAGTGGTGACCCAGCAGGACCACCTGGCTGCCACCGCCTTTGGCTATAACTGTGCTTTCGAGAGAGGTAGAGATGCAGGGACAAGAGACAAGATGAAAGAGAACAGGGAATAGAGCTGTGAAGCCGGGGACAGGGTCTAATCAAGAAGGCCTGAAATAGCTCAGCTCCCTCATACAGACAAATAGCTTTCTCAGGTCAAATAATATTACTGTCTCTATCTCATCCAAATTGCCCTAGATAAGAAAAAAAACTCAAACAAACAAATGGAAAAACCTGTGTTGATTGGAGAAGAAATAAGAACATCCGGGCCTTACAACAGAACAGTCACAAAGTCTGCACTGTGCTGCAAAGAAAATTAAAGATTTTCTTTCTTGCTGACTTTTACGGCACATGCATTTCTTGATACTATAAAAATTCTCCAGTTGTTCTCTTTTTTTCTCTATAGTTAACTTTAAACAAAATCTTCAAGAAGATAGCTTATATGTTGTGACCGTGATTTCAATTAAAAAACACTTTGTGGTTGAATCTTGAAGTATAGTCAGCAGGACGCATTGCAAAATTTTTATTCAATAAGTGCACTTCCATCTCCTTTGATATTTACTGTATAATTTCTCTGTCTCAAATGCAAGATGGTGAAGACTTTCATCTTTCCTGCTTCCTCATTACTTGTGATTCATAGGTTTTGGTTGAAAGTATTTTTAGTAGAACTTTTCAGAAAGAATTTTATGTATATCATAATGCCAATTGTTAACTAGTCATTTATTATTCGAAATCATCTCAGCAATTTGAATTAGTATACTAATTTTCTTCTAGATAAAATTACTTTCCTAAAATCTATAATGCCCAACCTTCTTATTTTCTGATATTTACTTTTATACTTCTTATTATTAAGAAAGGTAGGAGTTAAACCAAATGTATTTCTTAAAAAAATGTATTGTATACATCTTTCTGTCTTATATACAACATATAAATTTTCATTTTAGTTTCTAAAACCTAATAAATATAAATGTTATTAGCACCTATCCTAGCTCTGAATTCTGTGTTCATTTCCCAAATATCAAGACTAACACTCAAAATTCTATTTTTTTCTTCAAAATGACCATATAGAGACAGAATTCTCTAATAATAAAAATAATACAAAGAAAAAGTGGGCGACATTTGTAATTAAACATTTAGGGTTAATTAACAAGAAAACCTTCATTTTCATTTTTATACCTTTCTGACTTACTTAAATATATTAGAATGAATATGCAAAAAAAGAAATTGAAAGTTGATTATTGAAACATGATGAATTTATTATAAATACAACCATAGTTACAGTATAGTGTGTAACATTCAATTAAGTTAAATTGGTAGACTAGTATCAACCACAAAGCAAAATAAATCAATAATGTATTGCTTTCTTCATTTCTTTCAAACAAACAAACAAAAAAAGCTCAGGACTGGGGATATAGCTCAGTGGTTCTGGTGCCTGTCTTGCAAACTTAAGGACCCGGGTTCGATCCCTGGTAACCACATTATAATACTGGGCATGAAGACTCATCCCAGCAGCAACCAGTACCACATACCACAGTGCCGGCCATGGTGGCTCACGCCTGTGATCCCAGCACTCGGGGAGGCAGAAGCAGGAGGATTGTTGTGATGTGAGTTGGAGGCTGAGCTCAGGGCCAGCCTGAACCACAAAGCGAGACCCTGTCTCAAAAAACCGAAAAAAAAAAGAAAAGAAAGAAAGCTCAGTCCCATTATGCATTTATTTAAAGAATTATAGAAATCAAGTCTCCTTTTCATCTCTATCCACATGCACTTTAAATTTGGTTGCCGTCCACATTGTTTTTAATGAGAACTTGGTGTTTGTAAGTCTAACCTGGTAGGGTCAGTTTCAACTTCAGCTGTTTGTATTTGTGTCTAAAATTTCTCCCTAGTTCTGTGGATCAAGTCATCTTGCCACACACATCTCAGTAAAATTAAATGAGGAACACAGCAGGAGAGAGTAAGTGAATAAAAGAACATTTTCACATCTGTAGTCTCGAAGGGAGAGGGTCAAAATATGGGAACAGTGCAGTGGTGTGGGCAGAGAACAGACCATTAAAAGCATGATTAAAAACAGGAATGTTACTGGTGGCCAAAACCCTGCATCTGAAACTTACACACGGGGCTTGCAGCTTTGTGATTTCAAAGAAGTCATGTGAACATTCTGCTCTTCAATTTCCCGGTTTGAGAAATGGGAATATCTAACACAATGGGCATAGGCTGTGCATTTTAACCCAGTGACTTCTATGGTTAATGTAAAAGCACCAGCTCTTAATAACAAATAAGAATTCACACAAATCTTAGCAACCTCTTTCATATTATTGAAGTTCTCCAAAAGACCATCCTGACTGGATAAAATATTTAGCTTACTTTCAAGTATTTTACTAACAAATGACCATATATCCTCACTAGGCTATTTTAAAACAGAAAAGAGAAGTTATTTGTGAGGCCTCTACAACAGAAATTACCTTCTCTTAAGGAATGTATTCATGGTGAATTTCAACTTGTACAACAAGATGGAGAATGAGGTAATTTCCAAATTACATAAATTCATTTCTCGTTGTTGTGAAGCTTGGAAATCCCCGGTCAGACAGGGCACCAGCACATTTGATGGCTGACAAGACGTGCTGTTCTTGCCTGGTCCGCGCACTTAAGAACACAGAAATGCAAAAAGGACTATTTACTAGTATGCTCCCTTCCATTTTCACCACAACACATCTGAACAGCGCCATCTATGGGGAGCAGGCTCTTTCGGAAATCAAATCTACCACTCTCTTAAGAAGAGATTAATTCCCAGCCTCAGAGCCGCCAGGCCGATATTTCTGTTGTTTACAGATTACTCAATGTATTTTGTTGTACCAACATGAATGAAGTAAGATAGCAATTAAGAAATAGTGACAAGAAACACTGAAGGAAGCAATCTGGAGCCCAAGGGCAGCTGACTTTGACAAGACTCCGTCAACTGGCTGAATAATTTTTTCATTGCATTAATGCATTCTATTTATCTACTAGGTTCTAAGTTGTTCTGGGTGCTGAGGATACAATGATGAGAAACAAAATTTATCCGTGTCTTACACAGGCTAGAGTCGAACAGAAATAATTAAACAACTACAATTAAGCATGATGCTATAGAAGAAGAAGTTGGTGATATAGTGAAAATGTAAGCAAAGGTATTTGATGAGGATCATGACCTGAAAACACAAGGAAAAATCCTTGAAGAAGTGGCATCTAAGGTTTCCTACCACTTCTCCTTTGTCTCACTGTCCTTAGCTCTAATATGGAGACAGTGCAGGACACAAATCAGCAAGATGGAGGATGAAGAAGTTGAAAGTTCTAACAACCTGAGGAAGGCAGTTAGTCGTAGTGTACTGTAGTCAAGATTTTTGCTAAATGAGTAGATTATAGCTGTTCTTGCCACAGGAGGAGAAAATTTCTAACTATGTGAGATGATGGATGTGCTAATTTGTTCCACTATAATGATCATGTTACCCTATAACTCATGGTATCAAATTGTAGAACTTTAAATATGCACAATGAAGTTTACTTTAAGCAAACCTTCAAATACAAATTTGACTCCTTTACTATGCTTCAAGGAAATGTGAACGCTTTATATGCATATTTATAAATAGTAGACCTGGAGTGCAAAATCAAATAAACAATAAATTAGAAACTCATTATCCAGCTCTTAGTTCAGTTCTAATTTGCAAATAATCAATCCCCAGATACTAATGGTGAATCCAGGCATTTAGTTCCTTCACCATGCAATTTGTTATTGCATTCCGGCATTAGTAGAATATTTTTTATCATATAAATAAATGTTCTTTTTAAACTAAATGAAGAAAAAGTTAATTATGCATTAGTTATCCATCTCTGTATAATTATGTATGCTTGTTATATGTCAGATCCTAGGTGGAACCTGACAGATGTGCAGAATTGAGTAGCAAAATACTCTTCAAATAATATGTGAAGATGAATAAAAGTCTCAACAGGAAGGCAGACTGATGAAAGAACAAATCGAAGTTTTTCTTTGAAGGAAATATTCACAAGTAGCAGCTGGGATATATTCATCAATACACATTTTTAAATTTCCAAGGAACACTCAATTTTGCAGCCACTTGGAAGTCTAGAAATATAAATTATGTTAACTTTCTGAAAAATAATGAAAACTTAAGACAGCAGAGCTTTTTCCCTTAGAGTGCATTTTCTACCACGGAGTTTGGAAATGGAGAAGAGGAGGAGGCTGGCAACTCTATCTTTTAATCCATTACTCACTCGGGATAGGGATAAAAGCCTAAGATAAAGTATGTAAAGCTTATTTCAGACCAAAAAGCTCCATTTTACAGTGTTAGATTAGCATTACCAGGAAAAGCACTTTTCTTTGAATCACTAGGAAAGAAAAAAAAAAACTGTCTCTTCTAGTGTCAATGAAGTTGTGATCAGTATAATCTCAACAAAAGCATTTGCAAAAATAATGAACATATATTAAAGGGATTTTAAATGTGTACATTTGGAAATAAATTCATAAGTGTGCAGTTATTAGTTTTTGAGATTGATTTAGAACATTCCCCTTGGACTTCATGAACATTTCAGTGGCTAACTCATGCTGATTATATTAAGTGTAAGAATTTAAGACAATGTTTACTTAATCTAAATAATTGATTATGATTAAAATATAGGAAACTATTCAATAACCGTTCTGAAGCATATGTTCCTAACTGAAATGGTTCATCAGTAAAACTTATTTGAATCTAGGGTAAGAGCATATAATAACATATATAATCCCTTTCTATTACAATATTTTAAAAATTGTTTAAATATAGCACATCTTTAACAGGGTTCTACAAACATTTATAGAGCACTCTGGGAAACTGAGGCAGGATAATTGCAAATTCATGCCCAGTCTAGGTATCTTAGTCAAAAGCAAGAACTTCTCTCAAGAAAATTTTAAAAAGCTGTCAGAAAATGGATGTATCCTGAGACCATAAAGTTAAGTGAAATAAATATGACATACAAGTTTAAAGCCACATGATTTCTCTTACAGGAGAAATCCAAAATTAAATAAAGAGCAAAATAAAAGATGGATAATAGAAAGTAGAGAGATAGACCTTTCTCAAATGGAAGATCAAGATATGGAGGGGAGGAAGAGAAAGGAAACGGGAATAAATAAAGGAATTAACATGTGTCGCTTACATGTACCCTCTCTGCACAAAGAATGTAAACACCACATACTGTATCACATAAAAATAAAATAATGTTTTTTTAAAAGCTGGAGATACAGCTCTGTAAGAACCCCTGAGTGCAGTCCTCAGTACTGTAGGAAAAGAAGAAGGATATATATAACACAATAGACATTGACCATAGATTACAAAGGAGATAAAGATTAAAAATATGTTGAAACTATTCTCAAAGTATAAGCCCATCTACAATCATACAGAAAATAGTCTCTCCTCAAAAACTATGATTTGCGACTGATTTTTACCTGGTAATTTAATAAATTAGTGAACTAATTTAAAAACAAATGTAATCTAACTATTTCAAAGTTTCCTTGAGATATTTACTTTCTGGCTAAAGTTAGCCAGCAAAATTATAAAAGTAATATGATATTTCTAAATAATATATGCTCCCATAATTCAAACAGAAGAGCACTTTTAATAGTTGATGAATTTTAATTTTATTATTATTTTCATTCTTCAATGCCTTAAAAGTTTTCTAAATTATCAAAATTTCTCAGGTATTATAAGAAAAATATTCAAAAGTCTTTTATTTTGCTTGAAAACTGTAATCCACTTTCCAAAGAATGATATAAAGAACAAAATATAAATACATGAATGTAAAAGCACAGACATACACACACAGACATGCACACAGACACAGACACACACACACACACACACACACACACACACACACACACTGAGAAGCTGATAGAGGGTAAGAAATCCCAAATCTTTAATCTGATTGTTAATATGTGCTGTCTCCCAAACATGTGAACTATGTTGTCTGTCTGCTGCACCTCTCAGTTATGTGGCTTCTGTCTAGCAACCAGCTCAGCCTATACTGAACCCCCTAAAATTCGAGGCAAATTAATCCTTTCCTCGTTTAAACTGAGGTGTCAGTAATTCCATTTCATCGATAAAAAAGCTAACTAAGAACACTTCTGAATTGGAGAAAAATGTCAATTATCAGTCATTTGAACTCATGTGACTGAGAATAAATGTTTTATGTGCTATTTAATAATATATTGAAAAAAATTAACATTTTTAAAAAATGTTAATTCTCTACTTTTTACTAGTACATGTTTGCACTCATGAATGATCACATTCCATCTGGGGAATTGGTACGTGTCTTAATAATTTTCTCTTCCTCCCTCCTTTCTATAATAAATTTTTAATTTTTTTAAATTTACACGTTCATTATTGAAGGAAATTCTTTAATATATAATGCTCATCACCTAAATATGTGTTTTACAGGTATTAAATTTTAAAAATGAGTCATTGTCATGAATCTTTACAAAGATGACATTCAACACCTAGGCTGCCATACCTTTTGTAAGTGAGAATTTTTGTAGCACATTAAGCTATAGAATGTTTTGTATTTCTCAATTCTCAATAAGAGTGAAATATATAACAATTAATAACATTCAGTGAAGATATCAGTTAAAACAGATAAGCTTGTTATGTTTCTATGCTTCTGTATTTTTTAGCTTGATAGGTATATATCAAGTTCGTAGTTGTACAAACACAGAAGAAGGAAGTCATGAACCGAAAGAAGAGGAGTTGGAACTTTTATTAGAAATAAAGAGAAGAAAAATAGCTCCTGCTTTTCCAGGAGGAGTCCCAAACGAGTCAGCTACAGCTAAGTAGAGATAAGCAGACCACAGGAAGTGTTCAGGGTTTCCTTGACCACCTACTACAGGTACTTCTGTGGGTTTAACATGAACAGTGGGAACTCAGGTTTCTAGCCCAGTTCTTCAACAGGTAGGTTTTACAAGACAGTGGAGTCTTAGAAAAAGAACTAGTTAATTTACATAATAATTTACTCAGGTGTCAAGAATTTAGGAGAGAGGGTTCACATTTCCCGTTAGAAGGGAGCAGGTTATTTTTCATGTTGCTTGAGGAAGTCCTAGCTCATTGTCTATTCTTATTTTGATTCCCATCCCTTGCTGCTTACCCAACTCTGTCTCAGGCTCTTCCCCTTGCTAGCACCCTCAATCATAAAGTAACTGAAGTAACTATTTTCTACAGGGGCATAGAATATAGATTTTCTACTTTGGGGTTTGCATCAAATGCTCTTCCCAAAAGCCTCAGGATTTCATAGGTGAGGCTCAGAGACTGGCTAAATTGTAGGTGTGTGATACTGGATCACAGCCACAGGATAACTGGATTAGTAAATACACTGGATTAGTGTGGTCCTGGGTGGATTCACTGAAGACAGAAGATTCACCCTGGCTGTGAGTGGTACAATCAATAGGCTTGTAGCCTGGATGGAATAAAAAGGGAATGACAAAAGGAAAGCTGTGGCTGCTGGTTGCTTTCTGCTCCCCCTGCCATAGACTGATTCTTCTCTGCCAAGCCCCCACCCACTCCCAGTCATGTTTCCAGCCAACTATGGACTAAAACCTCTACAAACTGTGAGCCAAGATAAACATCCCCTATTTTAATTTGTGAGTGTTGGGTATTTCTCCCAGCAACAAGAAAGACATGTGTTAAACTGGCTAGTCTTGGGCCACAAATAAATTACATTTGTATCATGTTTAGCCAATGTTTAAAACCGAGAGAATTCACCAATGTCCTCAAAACGAAGGTTATCCCATTTGGCCTGCACTGCTGTGTGTCCGCCATCAGATGAAGCTGACTGAGACTGAGAGCCCTAGAGAGTAGTCAGATCTATTTATTTCAGCTGTTACCTGGGCCCCTTTATTCATTGTCATTACCTGCCTGAACTTTGTTCTGAGAGGACTAAATGACCAGCATCCATTTTAGAATGAAGGCCTAGAAAAGAATGTGAACCAAACAGCTCTACATGGCAAGACTGTTGGGATTCTCTTGGAAACTAAAGCACTAGTTCTACACTCTTAACTTCTCCAACATTTTGGCTGGAAATAAGTAAGTGTTCTTAAATTCACAGTCTTAAACTACTACAAATGCATATTTTCTCACCTCTACATATATTGTATACACATATAAGAATGAATCAATCCCTGCTGCTATAAATAAATAAAAAATATAAAGTGATAATTGCCTTTAAGTGGACAGAGAAAAAAATATCCTTTGTAGAATTGCAATCCATGCAATGATTTTGTAGTATATTCCAGAAAATTCTACTTTAAGAAAAACTAATGAATGGATTTCACTGAAGAAAAAATGGCAAAAACAGAATTTTCAAAATTGTGGAAACCTATCCACTTAGCGCAAAATTATGTGCTGAATCAAGAAAATGTTTCTTTTCATTTTTATTAATGTCCTGGAAGGTATTTCTGTTAAATTCAAGTTCTGACTTCATTTTTACAAAGTGTTATTTTGCACAGGCTATCACAAATACTTATATAGCACTTTAGGTATTTAGAAACTGCAACTTACATTTCAATAAAATTGAAACCTGGCCTGGCTTCTTTAACTCAGAAGGAATTCCAGGGAGGAACTGTTCTATGCTTCCCTCTCATTGTCAATGTTTTCATATTTTTAATTTAAAGGGCTCACAGAAAATAATCTGATTAAGAAAATAGAAATTACTTGTATAATTAGCAGAGAAATGTCTTTGGAAAAAATCATATTTCCAGAAAGTTTGTAACCTTCCAGTAGATGTCCTGCCTTTGAACACTTGACAGATGTCTAATTATTATTGCAGTTTTTCAAAAAGACTTTTTATGACTCACCACGACTATGAAATCAGCTCCATTAAAAGACCTCTCCTATATTATTCTGTCAGAATGTCCTGATTCATATGCTATCTTCTGAGACTCACTGTGCACAAACTGCCTCTGCCACAAAGATGGCGATACATCTTGTTCTCATAACTCCATGCAGCTCTCCTCTCACAACTCTCCCACCCGCCACTCACTGGAGCCTCTGAGGCAGTAAATAACAGTTGTTCCTTTTAAGGGATAGATAGTACAACCACATTTCCAGGGACTCTCAGAATAGCTAATGTCACCATCGTCCAGTTGTAATAAAAGGATGCTCAGTTCTCTTACATTGTAAAGCCAAGTACAATGACCATTCGAGATTATATTCACAGTTGCCTGATTAAAATAGCTCACAAAATTACCAGTCTTCAATACTAAGTTCAACAGATGTTCATTTTTTTCCTCAGCATTATTTTCTGAAAGAATACATGCTTTTGAAATCAAAGTTATTAGTACCATTTAAATCTACCTGAAATGCAGTCTTATTATTAATGAATTGTAAGACTGATCTTGAAATGTCCTTCAAGTGTTTTATGAGAAAACCAATGTTTAAACTGTTTGAGGGGGACATGAATCCAATCATCTTGATGAAAGCAAAATATTTTTTATAACTATCAACAGAAAGCAGTTAAAATAATTCAGTCTGAATCAGACTTAAAGAATCAGAGAACTAACCCAACACAAATAATACCAAAGCCCACCTCATGGGCTTAGAGTCCCACAGTGCCGACTGTAGCTCCTCAGATCATCCTCTCCTGAGTTTGCTATGACCTTTTAGTCCAGCACAGAGGTCTTTGAATGACAGTAAGCGTTTCAGAGTTAGGGTTAATTCAAATCCAAGATGATTCAATTACATCCCAGAGAACTGTGTGGCTTATGTGATATTCTCCAGTGAGCCTTCTAGATCCTAGTTTTATTTCCTACAGGTACTTCCTAGCCAAGGATAACCTACCAAGGGAATTTCAGAATTAAGTTCTCTTTTTCTAGCAATTACTATCTGTTTACACAAAAGACCAGTGGAGAGAATGATTACAGGAGGTCATCTGGCTCCTTCCATTTCTCCGAGGGAGGAGAAAAAGAAAATGGATAACAGCCCAGTTGGTTAAAGGACTTTTTCCTAGTGTCCCACTCACATTTTTTGAATAATCTAAGTACTCAAAACTACATGATTTTTAAAAAATTCCCAGCCCCACCTTGGTAAGATACAAACTTTACATGCATGAAATCATATGAATTGAAATGACATGTTAATGTGGAGTCTCAAAAGACCAGAGTCCCACCCCATAAATCATACTGTGAATTATCACTGCTCTTTTACATATGTCAAGGCACGTACATATTTTTTGAAATAAACATAATTGTCCAAATATGGAGTTGTTTTTATTACTTAGTTTTACATTCAACAAATAAATTGAAGTACAGATTTCTGAAACTACAATTGGAATATATATATATATATATAATACTCACATTATTTATATATATTTATATATATTTATATATATATTTATATATATATATATATATATATATATATATATATATATATATATCCCAGACAAGTTTTCTGTCTTCTTTGAATGTATAATTTAAAATGATATAACTATTTTAAAAACCGGCAGAAAGTTTTTCTCTGACAAGTAAAGGCCTGGCTACAGTTAAAGGCCCAGAGCAATAATGTCTAATCCAAAATTAATAGTTTGGGAAGAGTTTCACAAAGAAAAGGTGATCTGAAAATATGGCAAAAGAAAACCAAAAGTTCAGAAAATACAGCCAAAGAAAGCCAAAAGTTCAGTCATGCAATGGAATGTAAGTAAATCAGTATGAATTTTAGAGTGAGACATACAGTTGGCACTGAACAAAGCTAGTACATGTCTTAGAAGGACACTGTCTACAACGTGGGGTCAAATCACACTAGTGACTGAGAGAAAAATCAGGAGACTCTTGCAAGAATCTAGGTAAGAGGCTGGGGACTGTCTAAACTTGGGTGGTAGCAGTGGAGATGAGCTGACTGGTTTGGGGAACTTATAAGAAACTGCACATCCAGAACAATGAAACCAAGTAGACATGAAGGTTGAGGATAAAAAAGTCCAATGTAATGCCCTACCCTACTCTAAATAATTTGCTATTAACTGATATTAAATACTCTTACAGATGCATGCGTGTGCTCAGGCGCATGCAAACACACATGTGTGTGTACACACACAGAGTGAATTCCAGAGGAAAATAAGTGTACATTTTGTTGTGGGTCAAATATAAAGAGTCAGGATAACTATGTGTGTATACTCTAGCAAATCAGATGAAATTTTTAAAAAATAACTGCTTAAAAGTAGTTAGTGTGTGTAGAAGCTACTATACGTACCTAGTAGATGGGAATTAAAAGTGTAGAGTTGGATGTAATTTGAGGGGAAATTCTCCATCAAGAAAACGGAATATGAAGCATAAGAATTACCTTGTCAAATAAAAGAAGAACATGTAAGAAAACTGCTAAGAGCAAAGACAGTAAGAAAAATAATCAACCTAGAGTGTTGACATGGAATCCCAGGAGAAAGTACTTCAGAAGGGTATGTCGGAATCAGTAAGTGGCACTGAGAAGCCACAGAGAAGCAACCATTGTATTCTCTAAGGAAATTTTGACAGGAGAAAGGTTAATGGCACCCTGGGGTGGGGGTGGATAGAAACCCCTTGAATTGAAGGAGAAATGAAAGAGGAAGTTAACAAGCTAAGAAAACAGACAACTGTTTCAAGAAACTGGTCTGCAAAGGAAAAGCGAGAAGTAGAGCACTGAAAAAAAGACAACAGGTCAAAGTAAAATGCAATTTTGTTTCAACTAGCTTGTTTACTTAGTTCTATGACAAGACAAACAACCTTACTGATTCATGCAAAGAAAGCAGAAAAGGAAAAAGGACGAGTGCAGAACACATTTCCTCGAAAAACAAGGGGAAGGATCAATCTTGGAAAGAAGAAATGAAAGCCAGAGAAGAGCTTATTAGTTGGTTTACTATGAGGGGAGAATTTCTGTTTTATATAAACATGTTCTCAATATAACAGGATAGTCGGCCTTCTTCTGAAATCCAGGAAGACATAAAAGGGCTTGAGGATAATTAAAATCTGTTCAAAAGCAAATTTTATGGAAATCAATAAAAGGTCTAACTTGAGATATAAATAAGCAGACAAAAATGTTCAGAAGTGTTGGAAAGTAACCTCATGATAGGTTAGAGAATACAGGAATTATTAAAATATGAGTTACTCCTTATTTGGATATTTCTTGAAACCACAAAGAGTTTTATCATATTTTTATCACACTTTTAAGATCTTACCTTGGGATAGCCTGTTTCTATCAGTCATATAGTTCAGGCAATTAGGATAATTGAAATAAATGGCAAGTTATAGTCTGCCAGACACGCTCCTCAGAATTCTCCCATATCTGGGTGACAAATAGTTTCCCAACCTATCAGAAGATCTCTCATAAGTCCTCACATCAGTAATATGTAGATAACTTTCTTCCACAGATTCCTAACATTTACTCTGACCTCTCTCTACTTGTGTTTTCCCATCTCTGTTTTCTGTCCGCAAAGCTTGGAAATGTGTGATCTTTTCATTATCAAATGCTATTTACGTTGTTGGCTCTAAATAGACTTTGACATCAAAATACCCGAGCTCAGACAGAAGTTCTTTATTTCTGAGTTTGGTAACTCAAGAAAGTGATGGGCCTTCCCCGAAACTCATGTTCTCCCTTGTCAGGCCAGAACAATCATCTCAGAGGGTACTCTGGGAATTTCATGGAATTGAAGGCTTTAAATCAATCTCCTCAAACTCTTGGAGATTGATGTTGCTATTTGGTGGGTATCTGGGGA
This sequence comes from Petromus typicus, assembly GCA_004026965.1. Classification (NCBI taxonomy): domain Eukaryota; kingdom Metazoa; phylum Chordata; class Mammalia; order Rodentia; family Petromuridae; genus Petromus; species Petromus typicus. Next base: position 31,264 of record PVIR01003229.1, read on the forward strand.
TGGAACAGGGGTCCTCTTAACGTCTGTCTGCTTTTCACTGTGTGCATCTCTTCAGAGGCTGTATTTTCATATGGCTCATTAGTTAAGCCCCAAGTATGCTACTGCAATGAGAATCTATCTCATCAGTTTAATAAGCTGAGGCTTCTCAAAAAGGCCAATTAAGAAGAAAAGCAAAAGGAAAAGTTCTGAAAACTGTAGAGAAAGAAAAAAAATAAATTGTTTTATTCCCAGTCCATTTAAAAAATTATATCCACTGCCTATCTTTCTGGGACCCCTGTACTTGGGCCAGAGACTATTTTCATGGCTGGGTTAAATAGCAAGCAGATCTTACTGACGAGAAAGCTTGGCAGACTTTGTAATGACTTACAGGACACCGTGGTGCCTACTTGTCTGAATAATTTTAAGGACTTGGCAGATAATTCTCAAAGACTTTTTAATTGTAGCCTTCAAAAAAGCCAGGGGACAGGCTAGTCACCTTTGAAGTTTTCTTTCATTCTTGAATCTATGGGAGCAAATTCTAAGTTTACCTCAGTATGATATGTTTTACATATAATGCGAGTATGATTCATTCTAATTGGACACAGCATTACTGCCAAGGATGGTCATGAACAGGGCTCCTTCCTGTCATCAGCACAAGGCAGTGGCCCGCCTGTTGTTTAAATTAGCCTTTCTTGCAACCACTAACTCAAGTCTAGTGATGATTCAAGCCAGAAACAGTAATTTTATTTATATGATGTCTTGCATAGAGGGCAAGCTAGTAAAAGAAAAACAAATCTGGAATGGACACCGGATTAAATCAAAGCTGTTCTGAACTTGGGATGTCTTCCAGTAGAGTCTAACAGAGCCTATCTGAAAGTTTATGATGACTCTGCCAATATTAATTATTCACCATGCAGCTTACCCATTTTCAGGGAACTTGGGATAAGGCTAATTCCCGAAATAATACCTTCCAGCTGAGTGATACAAAGCACAACAGTTTAGCTGTCATGTCACTTGTGAGGAAAAAAAAGCATTTTAGAGGCAATATTTCAGTGGATAGAATGAGTTCAGACAGTTCAAAAGTTCATAATAAACATATTTCATAGCTCCTTTCTAAATGGAGAAAGAAGGCTTACTGAGAGAAATACTTATGTCTGATTCCATTGGGATGGCAAAATATACATGGTGGATTAAATATATTTAGCCCCTGTCTACTTTAAGATTTCTACTCTTGCCTTATATCCATAAATGATTTCACTGACTGAAACTGCATTTTATATCAGATGTAAAATAGACTGACTTGGTGGTTGGATTGGCAAAAAAGCATGTTGTCACTATTGACAGGAAACCAAAAACCTGTTTTCATGAATGAAGTCATAAGTAATTTCATTTGATGGGAAAGAGTCCGTTTGAAAGCAATATTTTTGAAGACTAAGGTTTTGATGGATGTTTATAACTGTGTGAGAAAGATCTCTTCCTATTCATATTTTATTGCTTTTTTTCTGTCCTCAGGATTTAGTCTTTCAAAATGTGATACATTTGCCTGAGCAGGGAAAAAGAGCTCTCCCAAAGAGAAAGAGCATGACAGTCTTGTCTTTGTTCAATTGGCGAAATGCTATTGGGATAGACTGTGTGAATATTTCTTCAAACTTGGCATCTTTCTACTGGAAATGATCATAATAATGCTTTAGTTTCCTAGGCCTACTTTTGTACAAGTAAAATTTGGAGAGGGGGGCTATAAATACAAAGGGAAATATGTTGTTTTTAAAAGTCTAAATGAATGGTTTTCTTCAGTAGGACTAGTTTTGAAAACTTTTAAATCCTTGACCCTTTATATTATTTTAAAATTACACAGGTGTGTTGAAGAAGCTGGATGAAGACATAAATGAGAGTCTGTTTAATTTTTGTTAACATTTCCTGCGGTTGGACGGCCACTCAGCTTACCAGCATGAACTCATCGCCAAGGAGACACTATTCTGTGAGTCAGATTCAATTAAAACTTTGGAGAAGTCATTCCCAACATGGAGTAAAACCCACTTCTAGGGTAAAACACATCCTTAAGCTTAAAATAGACATGAAATATGATATTCTGGCATTATCATCTGTTAGAAAAAGTGTTAAGAGATAATATCTAAAAGATGGTAGAAGTAAAGGAGTAGAATCTCACTAGCAAAATGCAAATTTTAAAGATAACTTCACTGTATTCTTTTGAATAGATAGAAAGTTAGCATTGTAAGAAGCTCTCAGCCTTTCTGAGTTTACTTCACCAAAACGTAACCATAGGAGAACATTTTAAAATGACTCAAATTTATCACTAAGGTCCACAGCTGAATTATAAAATTAAAAACAGTGGAAATGATCCCATTGTCAAAATATGTTTTATTTTAAGATTATCAAATTTGTGTTAAGCTAATTATAGGAAATATCAATGAAATATGTCTTTCAAACTTTCTTTAGAATTTGTTTAGGATTTTCCTTTAGAATTTCTACAGATTTTTGCCTGTCACTTTAGTGCCCAAAATTAAGAAATAAATGAATCCCATCTAATAGCTAGATAGAAAACACCAATGGCAAAAATATCAATGCTGGTGTTTTCATTAACATGGGTTGCTCATAATGTGAAAAATAGGAATGTTTTGAAAATTCAGATTTCTGTAATGCCAAAAATAGGCACAAGAGACTAAGAAAAGAATCCTTTTTCCATGATTTTTTTCAAGCATCCTACCGGTTAAACAATTTGATTTTTTTAAAATAAAATCTGCTATAGTGACACAACAGATGAAAGTCATGACCAAGCAAGTGCTTCTATATTTTATTCTCTCTCCATGTCTATATATACATATATATACACAATATTTAATATATAATATCCAATTATATTATATATAATATACAGTTATATATATATATATATATATATATATATATATATATAATCATGGCTATTTACTAAAGCATAGAAACAAGATAAATTTACATAAGCAAAATGACCAATCAGAGCCCACCAAGAAATATTTATCCTCAAAATTCTACTTATTATACACAAAAACAGCATTTGCAGTAAAACCCTGAGAGTTGCATGAGAGGAGGTTGTCTACCTGGAGTCCCAGGGAGATACTACAATTGTCCTTTTGCACTATCTTCTGACCTCACCCGCCTCACCCTCTACTGGCATATGCAGGCCCTTTTGCTGTTATATATGGGGATAGGGGTTGAATGAAATGTTCAGAGTAAAGCTGTGTATTTCCACACTTAAGGATCAAGTTCATTGGCAGTGGGATATAATCATTCAAAGCTTGGAAAACATTTTTGAGACAAGTAACTGTAAAATAGCTAGAAGCTATAAAGTGCTTGGCATTATCTTTGAACAAAGAGAATGAAAAAAATATTTTGCACTGGTTTCAAGAAAACCACCTGCTATTTAGTTTACTAATAGCTCAGTGGCATGGCCTATAGCAAAATTGGGGAATTGATGGCTTTAACTAAAAAGTACATTAACAATTTATACTTATTGAATATTTAAAATTCCTTTAGGCAACTCTATACATATTATCCACTTGCATGTTACATATTATCAATAAAATATACATCAACTGGGTGCACAGCACTGTGATAAATGCAAAGGAAAATACATGGAATTAGAGCTAATGATCTTTCTAGAAGTTCTCAGTTTTCCTAGGAGTGAACAACAAAATATATACATGCGAAAAGTGAAATAACAATCATAGATTAATAATGGTAATGGAGATAAACAGTATCTCTTACTTTGTCTGGATGCAAATCCAGGAGATGTCAATACTATACAGACAGAAATGGACATTAATATTACGCATATGTGAAATTTAAAATAGAGCACTAAAACTTTTGTTTATTCCAAAATATTATCAGTAAAACTATTTGCAGAAATTAGCGATAACTCCTTTTTCTGAGAATGGATACATATATTCATTTTCAGTATTCAAGATTAACAATGCTATTAATATACCGTCTATAAGTGTAATTAAAAGCACATTCAGTGATTTAAAAGCATTTCTTTGTAATGCAGTAATATTACCTCTAAGTATCCCCATCCACCCACCCAAAATTAAACATTTCTTTATTAATTTTTTGGTGATAGTCCTTTTTCCTTTTTTTTTTTTCTCATCTGCCAAATACCTTTTTTAACTGGAGATGCATCAAGCTCTATCCTTAGCAAGTAGAATTGCTGATGTAATGGTGCTTGCTCTAACATACAGCCTCTATCTATTTTCTCAAACTACATCTTCTTCAAGTAGTGTCCACAGAATTTCTTTCCTGGAATCACATTTTTAACAATCCTGTTCAAATTCTGAGTACCAAATTGCCTTTTATTGAAGAATGTCCAAGGCCTGAGCATGAAAGATAAGATAGTAGAAGATGACGTACTCTGTGTAATTTGTCTACAGGAGTCTTCACAAAGTGATCAATGACTAACACTAATGGAAATATGGTTTCAATTCTCCCTGTGACAGATGGTCTAGCCTACACTCTCGGGAGATATGTTTTCCCTGTCAACCTTTTTTTTTTTTAATGTATGTGCTGGTGTTTCAGGCCAATTTAACAACTATATTACCCTGTTGGTGCTATTCTGAAGCTCCACATCTGCTTTTATAGTGTTTGTGTCTTTCCTATAAAGTGATATATATAGTCCTTTCCTAGAAAGTATTTTCAACTCAGATTTCAACAGTCATTTCAAATCCAGAAGGAAAACATTCAAAAAACTCAATATGCTTTTCTTTTACAACTAAGAGCTGTTATCCATCAAGTGTCATGCAGATAATTTAGTGTAAGTTGTTTAATTGTTTCAATAGGGCATAATGGCCCTATCTTTAACCATGACATAATTCAATCAAAAAGGATTTGGGACCATCCATTATATTGTCAAAAATCACTTTCCTTTTCCTCCCTCTCAGCCTACACCACTTGGACCCTTGATCTGACAATCAAACTGGCTCAGCAAAGAATCAAGTCCTGACTTCGCAGGATTCCCAAATGCTATGACCTTGCGACACAGCAGTTAGGAAAGTCTCCAAGCTATGGTGGCTGATTTTCTGGCTCTTTATCTTGTATTATATCTCAGTGTCTGCCCATCACCTGATATTTGCCTTGAGTTTTGATTTCTCTCTCAGCTTCCAGCTGGACTAAAATACCTTCTCTTTTTCTATAGCTCAGTAGTCATCTTTTCTCTTACCTAAGGAGAGTTCAAAACTGGACTGGCTTTTTGGACTTCAAAGGTGGGCATATGTTATCATCAGACAGGATACATTTCCATGTGGAAATTTCACCTAATTCAAGGGAACAACATGATGATTGTTAATAGGTTGCTTCTTTGCAGTGATGTTTTTAAATAGTGTAACTTTGAGTGTGGACTTTCAATTCTGCCTAATAAACCTCTTCAAGCATGTTTAAAAAGAAACAATGTATGACAGAGAGTATAGACATAATAAAACATGAGGATAGCTGAAATAAATGTTACTCCAGTGTTACCAAGAAATGAAGGATTGCTATTCTACAAGAAACTTCAGTATTATGCAGGAAACTTCTGTGCTTATTCAGGAAAACTTAAATCTTTAGATACAGATGAAGTGTGATCAAAATATACACTGAATATTTTAATTTAAAATTTGTATTATTATTTTTAATTGTCATTAAACCACCCAAAAATACTTTCTGCTTGCACTCTCCAACACATTTATCCCATTTGTTGAAGCTATGTTCTGAAATAGTTCTAGCAGTCCTCTTTCATGTCTTAACAAGTTGTGGTCAAAGAAAGGAGTTAATATTGCTGCTGAATGCCATGTAACAGAAAGGTAGGGTGGTAAAAATATTATGTCCTCATCCACCATGCAACTCTCAGCTCTTCTCCAAAGTCAAAAAATTACCAGCAGAAGTAAACTCTTAGAATTGCTTCAGTGCATGCAAGAGGGCAAGGCAGTGCAACTAAAGACACTTGTGAAAGAGAACTTCAGAGCTGCGATGATGGCGATAAGGGATGGTAGGTGCTCAAAACTAGTACTTCCAGTAGATTCAATAGCGCTATATCTTTTACTGTAACACTGTTTTGATTTAAACATTTATAGTAGTTTTCTATCACACCTCAGAAAAACAGACAAAAACATACATGTATAATTTCAGCTTCAAGAATTCAAGTTATTTTTAAAGTAAAATATTTTAAAAATAAATTTGTGAATTCATCTACTAGGAAGAAGCATATGACAAGCTTCATGTTTCCTGATTATATAGTTTTAGGCCTACAGTTTACCTAAGCTCTGATATTTATAGATATCCTAACCTATCTTTAGTCCCCAAATTAAATTTCATAAGTTTTCTTAGATACCCATTGGTTTCCTCAAATCTACTTCAATTTCCTCACGATCAGCTACTTGTTCTTAACTGTTCACACCCCATGATGAGAGGTATATTCATTTATATACTCTGCCTATAGTTTGACAACTGTGGCTGTGGATAAAAATGCCTAGTGTATTTTAATATGATATATATCCAAAATCCACACCCACCAACCCAAATCAAAATTTTTCTCAGCAATGTCTGGGCATCCACATTTCTGAAGGCTCCCTGGGTTTGAGAATCACTGCTCTACTATATCAGCCACTGTTGCAGATATTTCCTGCCTCAAGGGTATTACATCCAAAGGAGGAGATAAAACATTGTTTAAAAGTTCGATGACCATATGAAGACAATCAGTTAAGGTCTTTAAGGCATGAGTTCTGGGGTCAAATAAATGTGGGTTTCATTTTGCCTCTACTACTTCTGAGACATATGATTGTGAGTGAGTTCTCTCTGACTTAGTTGCTTCATTTGTAGAATACTAACAGTGCTTTTTTTTAGAGTTCTGAGAATTGAATGATAGAATGTAAAGAGAACCTTGCAAAGATCCCGTCAAAAAACATTGGCCATCAAATAGTCCAGAGTAAAATTTCAAGTTAATAAACACCAGAGCTGCAGCAAGGAAAAGATGCAGTGAAGACTACAAATGTTAGGAATGAGTTTGTGGTAAGTGAGGAGTTTAAAGCAGATCATAAAGGATGTAGAGAATTTTTGTATAAATGTAACTGTGGCTATGCCCACACAAAATTATGGATCAAAAAGTCTAGCTATGGCAGCCCAGTAAGTTGAAATACTAATTTAGCTTATTCCAAATTGCTGTTTTCACAGAATTTACTCCATATGTTTGGAATTTTGTAGATTGGCTATGAACATACTTTTCTATCATTTTAATTGAGACGGTTCTTGTACAAGGATAAAATTATATCCAAATGTTCCTAAAACAGTGACCAACCCTTCTCATCTCCCTGGGACTAAAAATGTTTCCTAGAGAAGGAAAAACTTGAAAGGGAAAAGGAAAAAAATGGGAACAAAGTTTATGTATAATGGAGGGGGTGCTGAAGGGAGAGCAGAGGAATGGAAAAAAATAAGAACCAGGATGTATCATGTACAGGTGCAAATTCTCAATGATGAACGTGATCGTAATGCAGTCCTAGGATGTACCAATAAATTCAATGAAAAAATGTTGCCTGGACATAGGACTTTCACTCTACCTGGTCACATTCTAAAGTTACAGCCTCATTCACAATCGCCTTACCTATTCTCTCTCACTACAGTCTGTCCACCTCCCAGAACAGTTTCATTCAAATTCTGGTTGTGTATCCTGCAGCTCTGACATCTTTGTTTCCTCTGATTCTCAAAGTTCACTGGCCTTGACTTTCCACAGTTTTTTGTTTTTTTGTTTTTTTCCAGGATTCTCCCTTTCTACTTGAGTGGAATTAGTTCTTGCTACTGGTGACTAAGCTCCTTATTGACACAGGCAATTCAACAGGAAGAACTCTGAGGTGCTACACTTATGTATTTCCTAATTTCTCTGTGAGTACAAGTATATTTCATGGGGCACTGTTTTCTTCTGGGAGCATTGTGTATAGCAGGTGCTCTAAAAGCAGTTTCAATGACAGTTTTGTTTTTTCACTCAGGAAAATTAATATTCACTGGCTAGTGCAGAGATAATTTGGTGATACTTCTTTGTTAAGGCAAAGGGGAAAGACTGGGAGCAGAGACCCTGGAAAATAGCCCGAGAAACACACTATTTATTTAAAATCTGGCTTCAAATAGGAACCAGGCTTTGAGAATTTAGAAAAACTCTGAAAATGAAATACTCTCATAAAGTCAAAAATGGTATGTTTTCAGGTGCTGGAGAGATTATGGGAATTAATGATAGCTAAGAAAAAAAATCAAAGAAGCAAGTTTTTCAAGTTGTGTTTCTTTCATTATTAGTTAGGACATTCACAAAATGTGTCAACCTACCTTCCCATGGCATTCTCTTGTCATATTCACTGCTGAGCTACATTTAATTCTGATGCATGACAATGTCTTTGGAGAATACTTCCCTTGAGATCACTCTATCTTTTTTTTTTTTTTTTTGAGACAAGGTCTCACTTAGTAGTTCAGGCTGGCCCTGAGTTCAGCCTCAAACTCACAGCAATCCTCCTGCCTCTGCCTCCTGAGTGCTGGGATTACAGGCGGGAGCCACCACACCCAGCACTGCAGTATGTGGTTCTGATTGCTGGTGGGTGTGAGGCTCCACACCAGGCATTGTTGTATGTGGTTTCTGTTGTGCCCAAATTTCAAGATCCCCCAATGACCACGAGGGAGCCGAGTCTGATGGAAAGCACGTGAGGGTCTTTATTACAAGCTCAAGCAGGAACTCTCAATTGTCACCGACACAGCAGATCAGAACTGAGAGCCCAAAACTTCTGAATGGCAGGGTTTTTATGAAGGTTACATCAAAGTTGGGGAAACTGCTATTCTGGCAGTGCATGATTGGTGGACTTTAGGAAAGCACAAGGTGTTTAACCCTGATTGGCTGGGCTCAATGGGTCATACTGCAAGCTCATTGTTCTAGGTTACTTAAAAGAACATCTGAACCTTGTACTATCTGGTGGGCCGTTAAATGTTGCCAAGGATGTTCTAAGCACACCTGGTGACTTTTCCTGGAAACTAGGCCCCCCAGGTGGTCTTTCCTGTAATTATAGCTTGCCTCACTGGTCATTGTGACTTTTTCTCGTGACTGAGGCATAAGTCTAATCACCTTGCCCCAGTGTTCCTGGAACCTGGAGTCTATAATCTGGCCATGTGACCCTTTCCAGACCCAATGTTTACATTTAATTACTTTACTTTCAGATGAGACCCCCAAATTGGGGTCGCTTTGGTCTTTCAGTTTCCAGGGATAGAACCCAGGCCCTTTGGCTTGCAAGACATGCACTGGAACCACTGAGTCAAATTCCCATCCCCACTTCTATCTTTTTTGATTTTTTTTATAACTTGTTCTCTTGATGTTATGAGCTAATATCTAATCAAAGTATGTATCTATCAAGTCAGTTTTTTTGTGGTTTTTTGGGGGGTTTTTTGTTTGTTTATTTGTTTGTTTGTTTTGAGACAGGGTCTCACTTTGAAGTTCAGGCTGGCCCTGAGCTCAGCCTCCAACTCACATCACAGCAATCCTCCTGCCTCTGCCTCCTGAGTGCTGGGATTACAGGCATGAGCCATCACGCCCGTGACTGTGGTATGTGGTACTGCTTGCTGCTGGGCGTGAGTTTCCACACCCAGTATAGTATGTGGTTACCAGAGATCAAACCCGGGCCCTTGCGCTTAAAACAGGCACTGGAACCACTGAACTAAATCTCCACCCAAGTCAGTTTTATTTTTAAACTCAATCTTTCAAAATAAGAATGTCTTTCAGCTTCTTTCAAGATTTCTGAACAATTGGGAAATGGTGGGTTTTTTTCTCTTAATTGAGTTTATTTTTAATTTAATCATGTTTTTAAATTTAAGATGCTCATTTAAAAATAGCATGCCTCCTCAGCTATTAATCAGTGAATGAGAGAAATCCATATGCATAGTCATTCCTTTCCCCTTTGAAGCTGAAGGACAGTGGAGACAACAAATATGGACTCCAAAGCCATCACTCTTGCAGTCAGAAAAGAGTGTTAGGTTTTCTTAAGGAACAAAGAAGCTGAAGATAAATATCTAGAAACTAAAAAAATACATTCAGTATTTTCCTTAATTAATAAGATAACATTATTAAGCTGGACATGGTGACACATGCCTTAATCTCAGTACTGGGGAATCTGAGGCATGAGGATTTTAAGTTTGAGGCAGGCTGGAATTACCAAGTAAGACTCTATCTCAAATAAAATAAAGTAACAAAAGAAGAAAAAGAAAAGAAGAAGGAGGAAGAGCAGAGAAAGGAGAAGGAGGAGAGGAAGAAGAAGAAAGGGAGCATAGGGAAAAGGAGAGAAAGGAGGCAGGAAAGAGAGAGGAGAGGAGGGCAGGTTAGGGGAAGGTAGGGGAGGGGAGGAATTGGAAGTCATTTCCAGTCCAGTGTTATAATACTACCTTGAAAGTTATCCAATACACATTTATCCTACCTTTTAAACAGTGAAGTACTATTTCTCCTCAAAATTAATGGCCCCTTTTCTTCCTTCTGTGTTCCTTTTTTTTTTTTTTTTTTGAGACAGAGTCTTGCTTTGTAGTTCAGGCTGGTCCTGAACTCAGCAATCCGGCATTGCTGTATGTTGTTACTGGGGATGGAACTCAGGACCTTGCACATGGAAGGCAGGTACTAGAACCACTAAGCCAAATCCCACCACTCCTCCATATCTTCTTAATATGTAGTCAAAAGCCTTGGCAGGTTTGAGGCATAGCAGGCCTTCAAATGGGCTAACATCCCACGTGAACAAATAAAGAACAAATTGAAAGCAGAAAGCAGCTCTCATACTGAACGACAAACAAGTCATAAGTACACAAAAGGCCACCCTAAAGAAGGGAGAGATAGACAGAGATCCCCTGACTCTGCACTGAGGGGCCAGGGAACAGTGATAGTCCAATAGCAACAGGTGCACACTTGCTGAGCATCTTCTTACTTTCTCATTACTGGGGCAAAATACCCCCCCAAGTTAAAGATGAGGAGGTTTATTATGACTCACAGTTTGTAGATGTTTCAGCTAATAGTCAGCTGCCCAAGGTAGGACAGGGCCTAGACAGGGCCACAGCAAAGGACAAACAGCTTGTGGCATGACAGGTGGAAAATAAGAAACGATGGAGAATGGAGGAGAGATACTAGTCCAGCCAGGCCACGCTTTCAGGGGACCCACGTCTTCCCAATAATCTTTACTTCCCAACATCACACCCAGCTATAAATCCACCTGTGGACTAATCCAATGGGAAGTATCACACTCCATGATGTAGTCATACCCTGAAAGCCTCACCTAAGATTGAATGAGGCTTTGCAGGAACATCTAGATATAAACCATAAATTGATAGCTTTGTTTTTATTTGCATAAGTCTTACCTGCAGTGCTATAATGTGTAACCGAACATAAACTCTATTACTATACTGTATAGCACAGTCATTAAAAATTCACAGTGTACTGTACCAAATAAGTATATTGAGGATGTATTAATGAGAAGTATACCCTCCCAAAAAAAGATGGGTCATGAGTGCAAGTGGTAGCTTGTAAGTCCAAACAATGAAACTCATCTTAACAGTCATTAAACAGGTGGATCGTTAAATAAGGAATGTCCATATTAGATGTCATATTATCCAAATAGTTCAATAGAAAAAAATTTTTTAAGAACACACACTCTTCATTTATCTTCAGAAATAAAATACAATGGCCACCAACAAATCATCATATGCACTGGGTTCAGGCAACAGTGATCCATTACAAATCAGAAAAAAGAAGAGATGAAAATTATTCAGGAAACCCAGAATATATCATGATACAGCAACAATCATCATTGAAAGCCCTCATCAATAATTCTCATTGCAAAACAAATGAAAGCCAGATATGATCTTTAGCAAATCAATAGAGCTTCTATTCTCATATTTCCTCATGCTCCTTTCCTGACATCTTAGCAGCTTCCATGAATCTTTGAGTTCACAGCTGACATGGCCGGAAGCTGTGTTTTGAGTGTGTGACTTGGGTTCCCTCATGCAGGAGCTTCTCCAGGCCATCATAAGGGCCCAGTGGAACTAAAATACTACTAAGATATCACAGAACCATGAACCTGCTTGACTGTAAACAAACTCGTGTAAATGCCAAATATCCTTGAAAACCGAACTTGTATTTATGGAGCTGCTGTTCTGTTTCTGAACAAATACTTCAGAGGATGGAAAGACAAAGTATATGGTGAAGGAGCCAGGGGAGTAGGACAAAAATGAAATACATAAAACAACTATAGAGCCAAGAGAAACAGTGATAATCATTCACAAATATATATATGTATATGTATATACATATATATATATACATACATATATATATATATATATATATATATATATACATACATACATATATATATATATATATGGCCCTTGAGAAAATACGTGGACTTATATGATAGGATACATTTGTACATATTATTATGTTTCAAAGGTAACATCACTTTTAAAGTTTGTTTATATCTGAGAATTTATTTACCTCCAAACGAATCACTTTTATTACCATCCAAGGAATTGTTGGAACCAACTAGCTCTTAAAAATGAGTCCAATAAAGAGGGCACTGATAAAACTTTTCAGACCCTTGGGGAAAGCTGCACTGCCTGTCACATGTGGCTGACAGGCCCTGCAAGACCGCACCAAATCACTCCCCGCTTAATCAGAACAGGCTTGCCAGAGACTTTTGGGGATATTAAAGTAAAACAAGCAACCTCATGATCCAACTTCAATATCCAAAAAATATTAGGTAGCTTACTTTTCCCCAGTATCAGACATCATAGCAATAATACATATTCTGAAGACATTTATCTTTTCACAAATGCTGAGTTTATTTGCACAGCGTATTTAGTGAATGTTCCTAAAATACAATAGCTTACAGACATTATTCATTTAACAACAGAAGTCCGTTCTTTCAACAAGGTGGTGAAATGAATTGGTTGCTAGATGAAGAACTGAATAAATTGTAATGTGACCATTAAAATTTTCAGAAGAAAGAAATGGTCATAGAATATTTCAACTTGATGGCTTTGCTTTTATTTGCATAACTCATGCACATGATAATGTAATATATAGAAGAATGTAAAACTACAGTACTTTATTATATGGTATAAATGGTAAAAATTACTGTACTATATAAACAAGGCACACTGTACTTAAAAACAAGATGTTGAGGCTCTATCAATAAGATGCTCAGAAATGTACCCCAAAAAGACTGGTCGTAAGTCCAAACTGACCTCTGGCTGTACGTCTGAAAGTCATCAGACTTTATGTGGCTCATTGGACGAGAAGTGCCCTGTTTTTCTTTAGTTTGAGTTCTTCTGTCCCTTAACTATGCTATTTAATTCTTCCCATATCCATTTCCACATAGATTTTTTTCTAACACGAGAACAAGAAAAAATTCTCTCGGGGGCTTTGTGTCCATGCAATCTCTGAAAACTAAAAAAAAAAATAAAATAATGTGTTTTCCAGTACTTTTTTGAGAAGCACAGATAGTTTTTTCTGTCCTCACTGACACCCCCAAAGGCAATGCCAACCACTCCTGAAATCACAATAAATATTATCCTTCCCCATTTATAATTTGCTGTGTCTTTCAAATGTAAGTCTAAGAAGTTAGTTTTCTCATTTCTTCAGGAGAACAAGATTGTGTAACCATTGCTGCTTTCATATACTTTATGGTAGCCCCATTTAACTGTAAAAGCAAAACAAACATTAAGTATGAAAAAGATCACATAACCATTAAATTTCAACTGACAGCATCACTTAATGTCATAAATCATGCTATATTCCTGACACTACACCTTCATTTTGAAATTGAAAGTAGAAAGGTATATTTATGAGTTTAATTGGTTGCCTGTCAACTTGATTTTTTAATTTTGGACAAGAAAGATCATCTCTCCAAATACAAGTGCTAAGTAATGAAAAATTACCCAATCAGTATTTATGGCCGATGTACTGATAATTTACTACTTCATTCACTCAAGAAGTATGTATTGTATTAGTCACTACCTTAGGTTCTAAAAGTATAGCTGAGAAATACAGAAATGAGATAAGACATCTGCTCAAAAGCTGAATATAGAATGTCCATAGCTTCTTTTTGAGCCCAACATTCTTATAGCTCTTACCAATATCAAACTATTATAGAAATTATAAGCATGGTTTTTCAGGAGGTCAGTTGGCTTCTCCTTTTGGGGAATTCCATTTTAAGCACAAAACAAAATCCTTAGTTTCTATGGCATCCAGTCATATTTTAAATATAATTATGGTAGATGTATGCTACAAAGTATAGATGTACTTTATTCAGACTTTAAGTTTTAGTCTGAAAACTGGGTACATTATATCATTGATAATAAATATTTATTGAATTAACTAATGAAGGAGTGAATAAATATATGTGTTTGTCTTTCCTAGAGCTTCAGACTCTTAATTAACAATAATGTCTTTAACCTAACAAAGGCTATCATTTTATGGTCATCTTTATTAATGTTTATAAACAAGAGGAATTACACTGCTATTTGGCCACTTATGACTTAAAACTTTTAAGGTTAGAGAAAATGTGTATGTTTTGCTAATTTCTAGGCTTTGGAAAGGGATTTTGCCTCAAGTGAGTATGCTAATCCAAAAGGATCCCTGTCAAAATTTATCCAAGTTGTCTTTTACTTGGAAGCCAAATAGATACAAAACAATAAACCATGGAGAACAAAGTGTCCAGACGAAAATAACTCATAAAGTCCTAATACAATTAAATCAAGAGAGAGAGAATACAAGTTAATACTTGAAAATCAAAATCAATCTTTGCCCACAAGACTGGAGAGAAATATCATTTCCAAAGTAGATTATGTATTTCACATCAGGAAATCGATTATCTATGCATGTTAGTCATAAGACAAGTAAGAGATTCTTCCCTGTTCTGATGGCTCACTTCATTAAAAAGAGACACTTCCAGAATAGGTTATGCTTTTGAAAAATAAGAATAGTCTCACTTTGGAGCTCCGTCTGCTCTCAGAGCAGAACCAATGAAGTAGAGACTCTCCAAAGAATACTAATCAGATTTGTATATAAACAGTGTTGCACTCCAACTTCTGTCAGTTTGGAGACAAGTCACTGGAAATTCTACATTTTTTTTCAGTTAGTGGCGGTTAGAGGAGCATAGTATTGAGAGCCATTCTTAAGAAATTTCCAAGGCTAGAATGTAAAGCTGCATTTTTTCTATCCCAGTGTGTTTTTGTAATATTAACTCCCATAATATAATCATATAAATTCAAATTATGTAGGCATCGTATTCCGATGATCAAAGTATAGAATTTCTCTCTCCCTTCCTTCAGTGAGGAAATTAGGCTAGAAATGGTGTCATTTTTCATGTTTTTGGTGTATATGAAATGACAATACAGACTCCAGTCAAAAATTAGAAATCAAAATAATGGATTTTTTTTTTCTCTGAGATACCTAAGTATTAAACCACACTTTGTTGTAATCTAAACTCATAACTGAAGATTGCTACATATAAAGCAATTTCTCTTATTCATTGGACTGTAGGATGATAGAATCAGCCCAAATCATGAGATGCAGCAGGAGCACAACTAAACCAAGGCTTTATCTACATACTTCTTTCTCTTTCTATGCATTGACTTTTCCTTCTTTAATTTGTACTTTCACAGTCTTACTCTCTCAAACTTTTATTACAATCATACCACAAAAGTCTCTAGAAGAAAGTGATTTTTAAAGAAAAGAACTTCTCATACAATAATCATTTCTTAAGCATTCCATAGACAATATGCAATTGAGCCTCTGCTCCCAAATCCCATGTTGCCAAATTTAAATAACCACTGACTGGAATAACTACTGATGGAACATAATCTGAAGAAGAAAAATTCATCAGTATTGAATGTATGAACCATTTTTCTGGCCATTTGTCCTTAAACAATACAGCACAGTAACATTTACAATAACAATACTATTGTATTAGGTAATCTAGAGATGTTTTTAAATACAGGAAGGATGTGTACTGGTTATGTAGAAATACTAACACTGTTTTATATAAAGAACTCGAGTACTCAAGGATATTGCAATCACAGGTATCTTGGAACAAAACTCCTGAGGATATTGAAGGAATGATTGTACTTAATGTTTTTTCCAAAAGCACATATATAAAGCTTCTATTTGTATGTGACACATACGTTTCTGTGTTTCCATTTCTTCACTCAAAAATGAGAAAGTTAAAATTAAAATTATTTTTTCATTCAACAAAAATTTGAAACAAAGTTTAATTGAATCATACATTACATAGCTGAGATTTCTTATAAGGCTGCAAAAGAGAGGTATACAACATTGCAAGACTAACAGCATATTGTTGATATTTGAACTGAAGAAGAAAAGATGCATCAAGGATCTTCTGTTAAAATATTTTGTGCCAGTTAATTTTCCAACAGCCAGGTTTTGTAGAACTTGTAACTTTTGTGTATATATATATATATGTGTGTGTGTGTGTGTGTGTGTGTGTGTGCGCACATATATATACATGCATACATATGTGTGTATGTGTATGTGTACACATATATGTATATATGTGTGTATGTATAAATATATGTTTATCTATATATATACAGATATACAGTCATTCCAATTTCTGAAGTTTAGGTTCTCATCTGAATTCACACAATATCCACCTAAAAAGTTTTCTTCCATCAACTTCCCATACACTATTACACACCGTTTCCACTAGTGTTACTATTACTAATTTGATCATGACACAAAAGAAATGGCCTTAAGCTGACAATTTTTGAATCTGGGTTATATATAAATGAGAGTTCATTATATTCTGGGTTGCATTTATGTGTGTAAAAATATACATGACAGATAATTTCAAAAACAAATTTGCCTAATAACTATAAGCTGAGATAGTAACGACTTATATCAAAGTGAGTCTCAGCAATATTGCGATACTAAACACCTTGCCTGGAGTCCAAGAGATACAGATATGCTGTGCACCAGTTTAGATCTCTCATGGGATTCTCATTGTTTACCTTGCTAAGTCAATTTCAGCTTTTCCCTAAATAAAAAATAATCAGTAAAAGGAACTAGGAACAGGGAAGAACAAGCAAAACCAGAAACCGAAAGTCAATGCTTATTTCCATCCCACTCCACGTGAAGCCTGGAATAAATTATTTAAACTTTGAGAACAGTCTCCTCATGCATGAAATTATAGTTATTATTTATTCTAAACACCACTGGAAAAATCCTTCCTCCAGTAGTATCATTACACAAGCATAAATTGCATTTAAGCAAAACAAAAGTAGAGCACATTTGGTAAAAAAACAAAACAAAACACTGACCAAAATCTTGCACCCTGCAGCACATTCACTAGCTGGCTACAAATAAAATGCTTATAATTTTTCTCTCATGGCACTAATCATCAACCTTAAGAATATATATGTAATGTACCAATAAAGATTTCAATTAAAAATAAATAAAAATGTACACATCAAAAAAAAAAAAGAATATAAACAGTGATTCTTCTAGTCTTGACAAAATTCCAGTGATCACTCATTACAATGGTATATAGGACTACTGAAGGCAGTCAGTAAAAATAATGGCTATTGAGTTTTGACCTCCCTCAAAAACAGTACCCTCTTTTGTAATAAGACTATTTCAGTTTTCCTTTAAGAAACAATCTCTCCTCAATTCACAGTCCACAATCATTTCTTGACAAAGAGCAGCCAATCAATGAATTCAATCCCATCCTTCCAACAATAAGATTAAAGATAGTATTTTTCCCAGGACCATCCTGAAACACGTGTAGCAAATATTAGGACAGGGAAGGCATCTTTCCACCAGAGTTACCAAGTAAAGATGTTATGAGTCTGAAGCTTCTAGAGGTCACATGAGAAAGGTACAGGAAGTGGGAATGCTGGAGAAGAACCATGTGGACCATGAAACCAACAAAAAAGAGAAGTAAAGACAACAATTTAAGGGTTTTATGACTTTCCTGAATTCAGAACTCAGCTGTGCTGGGCACTATCTGGATTGTCCTGGTGCATAAATGCATAATTTACTGAGGAATTTTGGTTTCTTTCTCTTGATAACAGAGTACTGACCCATAAGCTATCCCATGACTTACCATCCCTTGGTATTCTTCGCTGTAATGATAGTACTGATAGTATCATTAAACAGAGTAAATAAATTAATACTTTTAAGGCTTAATACTATGGTGGTACAAGATGCGACTGACAAGAGCATATTTAAATCTTTTTAAATGGATTATTGGAAAAGATAATTACCTGTAATATTTCACAAATACTCCTAGTTCCTTCAAATATATGTCTCTGTCTTTCTAAAGCAGTCCTAGGAGTCCTCTTTATGAGTGTCTCCAGTTATGCTATCATGGTCTCCTTATTGTCTTGATTCAATTCAAAAAGCTACTTTTTATGGCCATTTTGACTTTGAGGAAGAGCCGTCACCATGCCAGATCCATTGAAGAGCATGAATGATGACACACCAGAAGGTTCTCATGAGTCTGCCTATTTTTTGAATGGCACCTAACAACAGGATTCAGTGTATTTTTTAATTAAACCTCATAAACACAGTCTCAGATTCGTTGTCATTTTCCCTCATTAGGACATTCACCCAAGAAACATCTAACCTGGTTACATACATGTCTTCACATAGATGTTTTATTGATGTGTATAACAAACTACATTGGCTACAACTATGAGAAACATGCTGATTTACTTGCTTTATTTTTTATGATTGCAAACAACAACTAAGTTCTCATCACCATTTCAAGACAGTCCTCATATTTTCCTAGTTGCATTTTTCTTCCATTAAAGAAGAAAGTAAATATGACTGCACATATTCTCTCTGCTCTGCACATTCCACTAGGAAAAAGAAATAATCAGGTTAGAATTTCCTCATTCATTCATCACAGAATGAAAAGTTTGCCTGCATCTAAAAGATGTAGTATTCTCACTTAGCAAAGTAAATAAGCTACTCCTTTTCCAAGTTTGCAATGATGCAAACTTTCCTTCCTGAAAGCTCTGGGGCATTTTCCCGGATTAGGTTCTAGTTTCTTATTGAACTTAATAACACAGCAAAGTAATGCTAGTAAATGCCCCAATGAGTTTCTCACACATAGTCTTCCTTACCTCCACTGAGGAGGACTCCGGTTTCCCCTTGGTAAACAGGGTCAAGCAATACTTGACCACTTAGCACTGTAACTCCCTTTTCACTTGTTTATTTAGGGACATGAAGAACCCAAAGTGACAAGAGCAAAATCTCAACATCCAATTAAACTAAATTAAATCATTGTTCTGCCTTCTGGAAAATCACGTCCCTCTGATGGAGCTAAGAATGTGTGGCCAACAGAGAATAAAATCATGGGAACAGGAAGCAAAACTTTTGTTCCCAGGACACTAGAGGTAATGGTAAGTGGTACCACTCTCATGTCCAGTCCTTGATTTTGAACACATGAATACTGGATGTGAGAAAAAGTTTACCACACAACACTAATTCAAAGCATGTAAAGTCTTCCAGAGAGCCTTACTCCAACCCTGCAAAGAACTGACAACCAGCTGATGCAATTAGATCTTCAAAAAGCCCTTCCACAATGTATCAAATCAGCTACTTCTGGATAGTGGAAAACTTGGTAAGACCAGTCAGTGCTGTGAGTGAGAGCCTATTACCTCACTTCTTTAGCCACAAAGCCCATTCCTGGAAAGAAATAATGCTGGGTGGAGGACAATGATAGTGGGTGAGGTGCTCTTTAAATCCAGAGAAGGAAACATCAGAACCATCACATGCAGCGGTGACAAATCTATGCCCAGAATAAATGTCTGTCCCAGCAAAGACAAAGTGCTTCACTTCCCATGAGGGAAGAAGTCTCGTATAACCAACCTGCCTCCAGATCACAGGCTGGTCTCCCTAGGGAAATGGTGTCATGTTCGACACTCGGGTTTGGCCTACATTGCTGGCAGATTGGGCACTTATCAATGACTACAGCCAGGTCAGCCTTTGCTAGTGGAAGCCCATGTTGCTGAGCCCACGCATATGCATAAATAATATATTTTCCCCCATGGCTATTTTATCAATAAACTCAGTGAGCAATGATCACTGGTGGGTGAGGAAAGAGGTCAACTGCAGACTCATGAAATAGTTCTTATCTTCCTGGTTATCAGTTCCCTTCTGCTGTGCTTCTCTTTTGTTGTGCATTTACCTAGGATACAAATGTCTGCACATCTTTAACCTGCATAAAGAGAGCCATGTATACACTTCTTCTTCACATATTTTGCCATCAATTTTCCTGTTATGTTCCTTTCAAGTTCTTGACTAGCCAGACCATTAGCTATACACCTCTCCAGCTGGCCATTCTTCCAAACAAAATATAGACACAGGCAGTGCCCACTGTTTTGAGAACTTTGAAGATTTCTTTCCAACACTTCCCTTCAGGGATGTCCCTGAAAGGTGCTGCAGTGCCATTACTGCCCACAGTCAGGTGGTACCTACATAATGTGTGGAACCATCGGCAATCTGGGCCTTAGTCTTGTCTTCCTCTGTCAACTGATCATAGGACACACGTGAGGTCATAGGTTAGCGGACAGAAAGCACAATAGGAGGAGTAGAAATCTTGGCCATATGGGCCATCAGTTCCTGTGACATACTTAGGTTTTTAGGACCTACCCAGGTCTGATTGCATGTATACCTCTTCCTCTTGATGCTGGACCATTGCTGCACACATGTGACCTATGACCTAGCAATCAAACAGCATCCAGGGCCTGGGATTTAGCTCAGTGGTTCCAGTGCCTGTCTTGCAAATGCAAGGGCTCGGATTCGATCCCCAATAACCATATACCATACTGGATGTGGAGACTCACACCCAGCAGCAATCAGTACCACATACCACAGTGCCGGGCGTGGTGGCTCATGCCTCTAATCCCAGCACTCGGGAGGCAGAGGCAGGAGGATTGCTGTGATATGAGTTTGAGGCTGAGCTCAGGGCCAGCCTGAACCACAAAGTGAGACCCTGTCTCAAAAAAATAAAAAAAATAATAAAAATCAGCATCCAATTCATGGTGCATATCTCAGGGTACATGGCAATGTGGTCTCAGACAGTCAAATGTTGTCCACAGATGACGAGCAGGCCTGGCTTGCGAATTTTCCACTGTAATTCACTGACAGAGGCTCCAGCAGCATCCCTGTGTATCACTGACACCTCTACTACCACTGATTTCCCAAATGGTAGAGCAGCATTCACAGCACCCTGGACCATTATACAGCCTTCTTTGTTCAGTGCTTCACTCAAAACAAGCATGTGGCTGTGTCAGTAAGAGGGTCAGAGTAACACACCCAAGTGTGGATGCATGGCTTCCAAAATCCAAACCAGTACACTAGGTGTTGTATCTCTTTCTTGATTGTAAGAGAGGCTGGGTGCAATAACTTCTCCTTACTAGGAAACCACTTCATGCAGAACACCATTGAGATAAAGAGCCTCTGACTTTTAGTTAGGTTTATTTCCCATCCTTTGATGTGCAAATGCTTTACTAACAAATCCCTCTTGCTCAGTTGGTCCAATTATCATAAAATCACCAATGTAATGGATCAATGTGACACTTGCATCTTGTTTTTCTTTTTTTCCCTTTTTAAAAAAATGTATTTCAGGATAATCTTCAATTCAATAGGTAGCCCAGGCCACCTTCCAACTAGAAGCAATTCTCCTGTCTCTGCCTCCCAAGAAGCAGTATTACAGTCATATACCACCATGTCCAGCTAACCTTGTACAAGCCAAAGATGATAAAGATCCCAGTAAACTAAGTCATGGCACAGGGCTGGAGAGCTCATGTACCCTTGAAGTAGGACAATGAAAGTAAATTTCCAGGTGAAATAAAATGTCTCCTGGTGGGATCTGTGAATACTTATGGGGCAAAAATGCATTTAGCAAATCATTGGTTCTTTGGCCTTTGGCAAATGTGAATCTGCTCAAGCAATGACATCACATCTGGTACTGTAGCTACAATTGGAGCCACCCCTTGATTAGGCTGACAGTATGGCACCATTATTCCCTAAGATATTTCTGTGTCATCTGCACAAGCCAAATGAGACCTAAAGGTGGATATGGTGAAAATCACCATTCCTGCATCTCTCAAGCCCTTTATGGTGACACTACTCTCTGCAACTGTTCCCAGGACTTGACCTTGATTTTCATTGACTATTTTCCCAGGAATAAGCAACTCTAAAGGCGTCCATTTGGCTTTTCTATAATAATAGTCTTCCT
This sequence comes from Petromus typicus, assembly GCA_004026965.1. NCBI lineage: Eukaryota > Metazoa > Chordata > Mammalia > Rodentia > Petromuridae > Petromus > Petromus typicus. Next base: position 53,535 of record PVIR01003229.1, read on the forward strand.
TTATAGGCTAGAATGTCAATATGGATGTTCTGCCAAGATCTATCTCAACGATGGATTTGGAGACTGAAAAACTGATGAAAGAACAAATTCAGATACCTTCTGGACCCACAGTGGACCAGACTCTGGGGAAAACTTCATTGATGTCCTGAGATTCATTGGCCTTTTTACTTACTGGGTAATGTTTTGGATCTCCTAGAATCAGCATTATTTTAGAATATGTGTGAAGTCTGCAAAATATCTGATCATTTCCTTTACCCAATGTATGTTACCCTGGTAAAAGGTCACAGATTTATTTGGGGAAGAAATATTGATCAAATAACTTCTTGATTGCACACTGTCTTTTCTCCAGGAGATCCAGCTCTTCTATGCTCATAGGTGTGCTCGGTCTGTAAATCACCCACCCTATATTTATTTGTTGAGCAGCCATGAGTCTATGCTACTGTGATTTGTGATAGATTTTTCACATTTCCCCTAAAATCATATCAAAATCCAGGAAAAATGTAGTAGGCTTCTTATCCATTTCACTTCTGAGAATACCGTCATTTACTAGCCAGTGTAATGTGGCAGCCATTCCAATCATTGGTTTTTCTCTATTGTCCCCTACAATGGTATGTGTTTCAGTTAATTTCTCATCCCTAGTGCAAAAAACCCAACACAACAACTTAAAGAAGTTGGTTGAGCTCATATTTTTATAAATTTCACTTCCAAGCTCCACAGGCACAGACACAGAAATGGCATGATAGAAGGTTCTGTTGTGGAGGAATGCTGCTCACCTCATGGTGGTAAGGAAGTGGAGAGAGAAAGGAAAAGCTGAGAATCGAGATGCACCCTTCCAGGCCATGAACCCTGTGACACACGTCTTCTGACCAAGCCCATCCTCCAACAGCACATCCAGCTATGTATCTATCAGTGGATGAATCCAGTTATAGGTATAGTGTCCACATGATCCAATCACTCTCCAAGAGACCTACTTGTAAACATGTGATACGTTGGGGTCACTCTCAATCTAAACTTTAAAAGTATGCACAGCTCCCCTTGGGCAGGTAAGCCCTGCTACTTGGCTCCTGCCACTGCAGAATCCAGTTATACTCACTGAGCTTAAATTTTTTTGATTGAGTGACCACAGCATTCATCATAAATTCTGACATACAGAGATGAGCTAGGATGGAGCAGTTCTATGATACTGGTGGTCACATCACAAATCTGTTTCTCCAAGTATTAGGGAGGCTACATTGCGTAGATTCTCCTGGTGTTAAGGAGTAGATTTTACCTGGGACAATCCTCCAGCAACCCTATTTCATGAAGCTTTTAATATTTTCATCAGCAGTAAACCAAAGAATATTAAGTATCTCCAGCTCATTCACAGTCATATATTAATCCATGTTTTACCTAGCTAACCAAATAAACTATTAGCACTTTTTTTCAATTCTTTGAGCTGAAAAATTAAATACAGAATATATTTAATATCTCTACTTAATGGGAAATCCTCTTGGTTTAGGTATATGTTCCCTCTATCATTATCCCAAAGCCCTACAAATGTCTCAGGTTTATCTTTCTTTATGGCAGTAATCATTATATGCCACAAATATGTACCAATAAAAATTACAACACTGAGATTCTATCTCATTCCACAAAGAATGGCTGCTATCTCAGAATTAGCCAGCAAAAACGTTGGCGAGACTGCAGAGAAAAGGGAACCCTTCTCCACTGTTGATGAGAGTGTAGACTCGTACAACCTCTGTGGAAATCAGTGTAGACATTCCTCAAAAAGCTATGATTGGAGGTCTTATTTAACCTGGCCATTGCTCTGCTAGGTATATACACAAAAAAATTAAAAGATTCATATAACAGCAACCTATGTGCACCTATGTTTATAGTAGTTCAGTTTGTGATTGCAAAATCTTGGAATTTACCCAAATGTCCATCAACTGGAGACTGGATAAAGAAGATGTCATCCTTTTATAGAATGAAGTATTATTCTGCCATTAAAAATGATAAGATTCAGTAATTCATACTCAAGTGGATGTACCTTCAGGACATTCTCATAAGTGAAATAAATAGGTCATAGATGTGTAAATATCATATCTTTTCTCGGGTATGAGAAAATGAAGATTTAAATGAGTTCTAGTATATATGGTTTATATTATGAAATAGAAAATATTTAAAAGGAAAGAGGGTATAGGGATAAATAACAAGGGAAAAGGAATGTAATAGTAATTTTTTAAAAAAGAAACAAAGCTTATGTATATATAGGGAGTAAGGGGCTGCAGGGTGGGTGGGGGAAGGGGAAAAATGAGAATCAAGTCATGTCATATTCTGGTACAAACTCTCAATGTTTAATGTGATGATGATGATGTGTATTCCTAATGTACTAATAAAGATTTGAATTTTTAAAAAAATAAAAAAAATTACTACTAAAAAATAAATTCTGTATCTATCCCTCAGCCTCTCCATATTTTACCCCCCAGTCAGAGTCAAAAATCTTGGCTGTTCATGATGGCACATGCCATAATCCCAGCAACTGAGGCAGAGGCACAAGGATCACTACAAATTCAAGACAAGCCTGGGTCAACATACTTAGTTCAGGCCCAGGCTGAACCATAAAGTGAGATTTTACTTCAAAAAACAAAACAAAAAAAGAATAAAAAATCTTGTTCAAAGTACTTTTTCATTAGTTGTTCTGTGTATCTCACTTTTAGGAATCGTCTAAGATTTGAGCTTCGTAATTGTGTCAGGATCGTCATTACTGTTTCTATAGGCAACAGAGAACTAGTTTCATCAGGCAAAGTTAGAGAGGCTAACACCACAGGGAGAGGACGGGTTTGCACTGAGGGTGGGGAAAATTCTCTCTGGCAAAAGCTCATCAGAACTTAAGAGTCAAATGTGCTGAGTTTTGACAGTTTTCTCTAAGATATCTTCAGCCCAGTATATGAAATTCTGTTCAGTGCTTTTTCTATAACTGCAGATATATTTTCAGGTTGAGTGCTAAACTTGCACTGTAATTTGGCCAATTGTGTTATAAGGACTTGCATTTGATTTTCAGCAACATTCACCCTATGATAAAAAGGAGACTTCAGGACACATTTAGCAGACTTTACATGGTTTATGTGTGTCTGGAGCTGGGAATTTGAATCTCTGAACTCATTATTTTGCCCGAGATGCTAAGAAGGAACAGCCAACATCATTTTATTTCTTACTCTTCCAAAATGTTCAGAATTATTCTTTATAGACTTATTAAATTCCTTCCATCCTACAAATGGTGAATTAGAATAAACTTATGGACCTATCTTACAGATTACTTTAAATAGCTCACACCATCGACTATGAGACTGTACGTTATCAGTAGGAGGGACCATAGGACTTCAAGTCTCATTGCAGGGAACTACTAAACTGATTAAAGAAATTCATACATATGGTTTTGTTTTTCTAGAGCCACTCTCACTTACAAAATCTATGTTGGTTAGGGTTTTTTGTTGTTGTTGTTTTGTTTTTGTTTTTGTTTTTTTGTTGTTGTTGTTGTTGTTGTTGTTGGTTTTTTTTTTAGGTTTTTTGAGACAGGGTCTCGCTTTTGTGGTTCAGGCTGGCCCTAAGCTCAGCCTCCAACTCACATCACAATCCTCCTGCCTCTGCCTCCTGAGTGCTGGGATTACAGGCATGAGCCACCACGCCCGGCACTGTGGTATGTGGTACTGGTTGCTGCTGGGTGTGGGTCTCCACACCCAGTATTGTTATGTGGTTACTGGGGAACCCAGGCCCTTGTGCTTGCAAGACAGGCACCAGAACCACTGAGCTAACTCCCCGGCCCCTGGTTAGGGTTCTTTTAGAGGAACCAAGTTGATAGAAAATATATGGATTGTTATACAAGGTGATTTTTTTTTTTTTTTTTTTTTTTTAGGTAAGCTAATGGGGTGAGAAGTGCAGAGTGCAAAATGGCCATCTGTGCCCTGGAATTATGGAAGATGCAGCAACTGCTTTGCCCAAGAAACATATGCCCAGAACAAGTGAGAACAAAGAGATAGCAGCAGTCCATGATCAAAGGCCTGAATCTCATAGGAGAGCTGCTGATGCTAATCTGTATGGAAAGATAAAGAAACTGGAGACTGATGTCCAACAGAGATGGAAGCAAAAGACACTCTCTAAAGCAGAAAGGAGCTATTTGAAAGTGCACAAGCTTCCTTTTCTTTCCCTTTTGTATGTCATCCAGGATACAAGCCTATTGGCTGGTGCCATTCACCACGTTAGTGATCTTTCTCCCCTCAGTTTGGTGCCATATGGATCAGTCACCTCCACAGACATCTGAAAATAGTGCCTTACTAATCTAAAAGACAAGTTGAAATATCATGATTAAAAGTGGCATAATACTAGTTTGCACTTCATATAAACAAAAAAAAGGAAGTTCAACCCTATTAAGCCCCTGAGATTTTGGAATTACAAACCAATATTCCTTTCACTAATTTTCAACAAAAATAAAGCTCTCTGATTTTTACCTAATTCTTTCTCTGTAAAATAAAGCCATTGTCAACTTTCGTTCAAAGCATTGTGTGGAATTATAAGCAAATTTTGAGATCATCTAGTATTTAGTGGATAGCATAAACTTTGGCTTTCATCAATTTTGATTTATTTTAAGGAGTACTTAGCTAAATATACCACATTTCCTACAAGTCAATGCAGATATTCTCTGTAAAAGATCACTTTACAGAGAAGAAAGAGATTCCCTTTCTCTAATAACAGGGCCCAAGATTTCTCTCCACAAGAAAGGCTTAACATTAAAATTTAAATAACTAACAAGTGCTTTACAGCTCATTCTGTTCCCAATACTTTGTGATGCTCTCATCAAGAGGTTAAAGTTTGCCTTTGTAGATGCAAAGAGATATTCCTCACTGAACAACTGGTCACTTTTTTTTGAGCATACCCTTCTCTACTACCCTACATATCACTGCCCCCAGCAATACCAGTGCTTCGTGAATTCCTCTTCTGGTGAAACTATTCCACATAACTTCACTAGTACACTCTTAACTAAAAGTTAAGATATTATCCCATACTGGCTGACTAGGATCTGCCTATAAAAGTATGAAACAGGGGCTGAGGATTTAGCTCAGTGTTTCCGGTGCCTGTCTTGCAAGCTCAAGGGCCTGGGTTTGATCTCCTGTAACCTCATACAACAATACTGGATGTGGCCACTTATGCCCACTAGCAATCAGTACCACACACCAAAGTGCAAAGCGTGTTGGCTCATGCCTGTAATCCCAGAACTTGGGAGGTAGAGACAGGAGGATTGCTGTGAGCTCCGGGCTCGCCTAGGCTATACCGTGAGTTCAGGGCCAGCCTGAACTATAAAGTGAAACCCTGTTTCAAAAAAAAAAAAAAAAAAAAAAAAAAGTGTGAAACAGTACCCATTATAAATTACTATTTTTCTTGGGAGCGAAGATACATTTTATGCACACAAATAAAATTTGGAAAAGTGAACAAGAAAAAACCACTGATCATCTTGTATCTCAGAAAGGTAAAGAAGGACTCAAGGTACAGAGAGGAAAAGAAAAATAACCAATTTGGAACTTCTAAAAGCAATGCTTATATACTGTCTATTCAATAAGGAAATTAGTTAAAGTGTAGAGAAGAAAATTTTTCTTAAATTGGTCAAGGCTTTAAATGTTACCACAACTTAGGGTGACCTGGTTTAGGGATACAGGTCTTGGTAGGGTACAATGGTGCATGCCTGCAGTGAAAGATCTCAAGTTCAAGGCCAGGCAGAGAAATCAGAAAGATCCTGTCTTCATACAAACTAGAAATAGTAAGTATGTGGCTCAGTAGTAAAACACCCCTGCATTTGATCCCCAGTACCATTAAAGAGCAAGACAAATGCAGGTGGTTTCTTGTGTTCTATAAGTCATACGATTTATTCTTTTAAACAAATACTTGAAAATCCTTGCTAATTTTCCAAAAGGCAATCACTATTTTTTTCCACATGGAAATATTTCTTAAGAATGTGTTTATTGGGAAGTATCCCAGAGATGGAAAATAAACTGATCCATTTGATGATTTGAACTCATGTAAGTTACCCAAATTTGAATTATAGTATATTTAGTGTATTTTCAAAGAAGTAGACTTCTAAATTACTCATTATTCAGGTTAGCTAAAGAAATATTGCAAAAAATATCTTCATTGAATTTGCTTGAAATGGTTAATAGTTTGCATTGGTCTAAGTGGCTTTTCATGCCTCTCCGTGTGTGTGTGTGTGTGTGTGTGTATGCACACACACACACACTATTGTCACTAGAGAATGAAAAATAGGATAATAGTGCCAAAATGTACCATAGGCTATGTGAAATAAAAAGACAATATTCAAAAGGAAAAGGGAAAGAGCAGGGAGGGGAAAATGAAGAGAAGAAAAAAAGTTGATGGGTTAGAAAAAGAGGATATATTGTGAAACTGAAAACATTTAAAAGGAAATAGAGTGTAGAGGTAAATAATGAGGGGAAAATAATGTGATTTTAATTTTAAAAAAGAAACAAAGTTTATGATTATAGGGGGTGGGGGTTGTAGGGTTGGCGGGGTAATGGGAAAAAATGAGAATCAAGTCGTGTCATATACTGTCTATTCAACTGATGAGTGTACAAACTCTCAACATTGAATGTGATGATGATGTGTATTTATAATGTACCAATAAAGATTTGAATTTTTTAAAAAGGAAATAAAGCTTATGTATATAGGGGTAGGAACTTGTAGAGAGGGCAGGGGAATGAGAAAAAAATGAGCATCCAGATGCATCATGTACAGGTACAAACCCTCAATGTTGAATGTAATTGTACTGTATGTATATATAAATGTGCCAATAAAATCAATGTTTAAAAAATAATGGAGGCCGAGGAGCACAGCCCTGGCATTGGCTCAGCTTAGGTTGGGGCCTCATGGCAGATGGCACGGCACGACAGTGGGAGCCCAGGTGAGAAAGACACGCAGCAAGACAGGAAGCCAGAGAGCTTACACTTTCACAGCCGCATACCGGGAAGGCTAAGTCACTCTGCAGCAGCAGCACTAATCCCTCCAAGGTGATGCTCACCCAGCCTGTCACTTCCAACAGGCCTCACCTCTTAAAGGTTTCCACAGCCTCCAAGTACTGATGTGCTGAGGAGCACGCTCATAGCCCATGGACCCGTGATGTTCAAACCACAGCCAAACTATGACATATACCACTGCCAAATGACACGTTAAGTATCTGAATTAGCAATGTTTTTAAAATGTTTATTTGATATAGTTAAAATTAACAAGTGTTTTATTACTTCAAACTAAAATGCTTCTGCACAGCAATAAAAAGAATCAACAGCATAAGGACATAACTGACAGCTCGGAGAAAATATTTTCCATCTCTTAATCTTACAAGGGACTAATATCCAGATGATGTGGAACTCTCAAGTCACTTGAGAATAACAGAAATAAGCAGACTAATTTAAAAATGGCTAAGAGATCCAAGTAGCCATTTCTCAAAAAAAGAAATACAAATGGCCAAAAACACGTGAAAAATATTAATTAGCTAACTATTGGGAAAAGAAAAATCAAACCACCATGAAGTGTACTCTCACCTGTTTGAGAGCCAGTGTGGAGAAGCATGCACACACACACACACACACACACACACACACACACAAAAAAAAAAAAAAAAAAAAAAAAGAGAGAGAGAGAGAGAGCAAATTCTGGTGAGGATGCAGAGAAAAGATGGATACTGTTCACTATTAGTGAGAATGTAATTTACTGTGCTCTTTATGGACAATAGTATAGAAATGTTTCAAAAAACTGATAATGCAATGATTACATGATCTTTTTGTCTCACTCTGAATATATGAGGTGTAACAGAAAAGTTTAGTAGCTAAATTTTGCAGGCATTATTATAGTGAAAGATACATGATCCCTAATTCCCTGTGGAATACTCCCCTACCCTGTGTGCATCTTTTCTTGCTATTTTCTGAAGTAGTCTTGAAGTTGATTTTGTGACTTTGTTTTCAATGTCATGGATTCCTTAGCTTTCTAAATCAATTCAAAATATTTGTGTTTCACCAGAAGAAACCAGAGAAACCAGAGAAACCAGAAGTCACACAATGTGAGGGCCAGTGCATAAGATGGGTGAGAACATCCTTTTCTGTTCAGTAGCACTCAACTTTAGCTTTCAGTAGAACTGCCAGAGCTGCTTCAGGAAATGGCAGGATTTCAGGGTGAGCACATTGGAGGATAGGAGGAATATTCTGAAGGGGATTAATGGGAATGTATTTTTTAATGCACTAAATTTTATTTAAATATTCACTGTAGTTTACAGTCATATATCCAGATGATATGATAGCCATATAATAAGAAAGAAGAGATATGTTCACCCTATGTTTACTGTAGAAATATTCACAATAATTAAGATGTGGGGTTTCCCTAGATGTCTATTAACAGACCAGTAGATAAAAAAAATTATGCATGCATACACACACACACACACACACACAGAGTAGAGTATTATTCAGCCATCAAAAATAATATCTTGTAATTTGCCTCAAAATAACTTGAACTGGATATCATTATGTGAAAATAAGCCAGATATAGAAAAGTGCCTACCATTTGCTCTCCATCAAGAGTAGAGGTGAACATAAATGGAGTAAAATAGCGACACTTTCCCCTCATTATTTTCTCCTACCCCATTATTTTCCTCATGCTGAGGGGAAAGAGAAAATATGATCTTTAAAAAAAAGAAAGCATATGTATATAGGGGATGAGGGGGTTGTTTGTGGGTAGGAAAATGGGTAAAAATGAGAATTAACTCATGACATATACTGGTACAAACTCCCAATGTTGAGTGAGATCCGATGTGTATATAAACTGTACCAATAAAGAATTCAATTAAAAAATAGTGATTACTAAAGATTGGGAAGGCATGGTGGGGACAGAAACTGGATGGCACAATTTGATTAGGGCATGCTGTACGTATTTGTGGAAATAATACATTGAACCCTATTAATATGTACAATTAATGTTTCTTAATAAAATCAGAAAAATAATTCTATATTTTTAAAATGTTTCTGTTCCATTTATATCAACCAAAGGGAGTATACTAAAGATCTCTTGTGACAGAAATTAATGAACTTTCATGGGGTCCCACTTACCTAACACAACTAAACACAGTATTTATTAATGACTTTGAATTCATTCCACATTCCCAAGACTGAAAACTAGCCAAGGGATGGCTGCACTGTCCATACCCCAGAATCCCGTAGAGGAATTTCCTGGAATATAATTCTTGACCTTGATCCATACCCATCACCAACTCCTTTGTGATGAGGATGATTTAATCATTCATCTGGTTGTACAATTTGGAAAAAGTGGTCATTATGCTGCTTATTCTGATACAGTTGTCACAGATGACCTCTGTCCCTCCCACCTTAACTGCCGCACAGCCGTCCACGACAGGGGAGCCTCATGGCCTTTTAGAAACACTGACAACTACGTTGGCAAGTTAAATCTTAACATGTAGATAACAGAGTTATTTACAGCAGGTCAGACCATTGTTCTTAATATAGTTTGAGACACAAGTGATCCGTGTCTGTCCTAGGTAGGCTTGTCCAAATACAGGCAGAGACAGCTTGGTTATCCTTTGACCTGCCACGGTGCCAGCATCTACATTAGTTCTGTCTAACTTGGTAAATGTTAGGACAATTTAATTAATAAAGATTTCTATCTATCCTTTTATGAAAAAGCCATGGTTTTTAGGTATTTAAGCAATGATTTCAGCTCATCATGGATTTTGTAGTTCAAAATTCTTTCATATAAAATAAGAAAAATACATTTGAAAGATGAATCAAAGACAGGATTTGATATCACAGAGTCTAGTCTTTCTAAGGCCGTTCTTTCTTTCTTTCTTTTTTTTTTTTTTTTATTATAATGGCTTCACAATCTCTATTCAGAGGAGAATAAAGGAAAGTACTGCTCCCGTGAAATCCTCGCCTCACCTTGCCTAACCTTGAAGTCCCACATCCCTCGGATCAAATCAGTGTGATGAATGACACCCAGCCCTGCTGACTCCGACTCGAATTTCAATTAATCACACCCTTTGAGTTCCATGATTCTTTCAAAGCTTTCTGACCCCATCTCCTAGGAAATTTGAGACACTTGGACGATGTTTAAGATTTGAATACTTAATGTACATTTGCACAGTCATCTTAGCAAGTCTGTCCATGATTTTCAGGGTAGAATTTGAGTCTGGAATTTACTGCCTAATGATAGAAGAATCTATTGAACAACCATTAATCAAAACACAAATGATACATAGTAGTCCTGCCACATAAGGGCCAGGAGGAAGTGACCTACAGCAAATGACCTTGTTGGCAGAATAATTTGTCAGTAAAACTTCTTATAGCATTAAAAGAACTTAAGCATCAATTCAAGCCAAAATCTGTAAGTAGAAGCAGAAGAGACAAGGAAATATATGTTGTCTGAGAGGAACCAGTACATGCATTCATGAAGCTTTAAAACATATTTTTTCATGAAAAGATAAATAGTAAATTAAATTCTGAAATGACTATTTGGTATTAAGATTCATTAGCAAACTGTGGCATAACACAGTGAACAAATATCATACATCTTGAGGTTTGTTTCTTTTTGTTTTCTCAGTGGAAAAATATTGAAACTTGATTCACACCTTCCCCATTCCACTACTCATAAAAAGAACTTGGTGTTGCCATGATCTTACCAGGAAATATATCAAGCAAGATGCCTTATGTTATCTTAATACAAATTCATTAGAGACTGGAATTTACATGTATTATGATTTCAAAAATATATGGATATGAACAGATGGTGAAAGATTAGTAACTCAAAAAAGATTAGTAGGTAAAAGTGAGCAAAATTTAGAAATTGTAGTTGAAAAATCCATGCTTAATAAAAATATATTGAATGAGTGAAGGAGTAATCATGTTTGAATAGATAGATAAACAATACTCAATAACAGATTAGTAGAAACAAGTTTTTCTGCAATGTTTTATGTATGTGAATTTCTGTATGTGCAGAGATTAATATATATAATGTGTTGTTTATGTAGCAGCTATAATTTCAAATATAATTTGAAATATAAACTGGAATGTTCTGCTAAGAAAGGCAGTGAATGTATATTTCATCTTTAATCTTCATGATTAATAACTCTTTTAGAGAGTACTCTCATATTTAAATATTCATCTGAAAACAGATAGGATATGTATTTTTTTTAAGACAGGGTCTCACTTTTGTAGTTGAGGCTGACGCTGAGTTCAGCTTTGAACTCACAGCAATCCTCCTGTGTCTGCCTCCCAAGTGCTGAGATTACAGGCATGAGCCACTATTCCTGGCTCTGTGGTATGCGCTACTGATTGCTGGTGGGCGTGAGTCTCCATTCCCAGCATTGTTGTATGTGGTTACCAGCGATAGAACATGGGCTCTTGTACTTGCAAGGCAGGTGCTAAAACCACTGAGCTAAATCATTGGCCCAGGATATGTGATTTTTAAAACCTTACACAATGTCAAAAATAGCTTTTACCTATAAACAACTGTGTCATGAACAAAAGTTGCTTTTGCCAAGAAAACCTATAAATGACTTGCCAGTGTCATTTTCTTCCGTTGGTTGAAGCAGAGTTCTTACAGAAGAAGTAGACTACTCCAGGCAGGTTTTTACAGAACACTGATTCCATTTTACCTGACTCTTTACTTTTGCTACTGTACCTCAGAGGTTAGCTCATCTGACCTCCCAAGAGCTCTGAAAAGTAGGTAAAGTGTATGTATTTTATTCCATTGTCAAAGAATAAGAAACAAACCAACTTGAACTTTCAAGATAGGTTCCTCTATTCAAGTGATGGATAAAAAAAGCACCCTCTATGTACATCTAGGCTCATTTTCAGTTTAAGGATATCTATTACTTCAGAAGTAACATATCCCTTATGAATCCAGAGATACTAACAAAATCACATAACTTTATCTTGGTCACATAGCTTATTCTTGGACAGATCTGACAAGTTTATCTAGAATTTTTCCTTCCAGCCTGCATGCATCTGGTACTTCGATGAAGGCAGATGCCTGCACTGCAGTTGATGCGGTCTCTTAGAGAATCACTGTCAAGGTTCAGAAGTGAAGAGACTAGACATGTGCATCCTGACTCAATCCTCTCCATCCCTCCTGTGTCACATTTGCATTTAACATGAGACAATGTCTCCTGTCCCAATATCAAGTTGCTTTTCTCATTGAAAATCAAATGCAACAAAAATGTCCTTTTATGTCCCATTAAATTTACTTTCCCCCTGAAATGCTCTTCCAGCTCCTACTCAAATGAAAACAATGATTCTTTATTCCTACATTGCTCTAACTTTATCAAGGCATAATAGCAGACAGGAATGTATAGTGGACTGAGGGTCAGAGCCCAGGGTCTGCTCCTAATCAGCTATGAGATACTTGACTGACCATTCAGTGGATCTTTTTTCTCACTGATGAACCAGCCAGTTCAGCCAGATTTACCAAGCATTCCAGCTCTAATATCTCATGCTATCCAAAATCAAAAGAAATGGCGGAAGGAATAAAAATGTTATTCACTTCTGACATGAAAACTTGAGAATCATACCACAATTAGAACTTACATTAGTAAAAAGAAGGGTAACCAGGAGTTGCAGTGCGTGCCTATAATGCCAGCAGGCTGGGAGGCTGAGGCAGGGAAATAGCAAGTTCATGCTTAGCCAGTGCAGTTTATTTATTTATTGCTAAGGTTTTTGAGACAGAGCCTCACTTTGTATTTCAGGCTGGCCCTGAGCTCACTATGTAGCCCAGGAGAGCCTCAAAATCACAGAAATCCTCTCGCCTCTGCCTCCTGAGTGCTAGGATTATAGGCTTGAGCCACCAAGCCCAGCATTGTGATATGTGGTACTAGGAATTGAACTTGGAACCTTGCATTTGTGAGGCACTTGACAGAACCACTGAGCTAAAGCCTTCATAGCCTGGGCAATTTAACAACCTAGTAAGATCCTATGTTGAAATAAGAAATTTAAAAAGGCTTGAGATGTAGCTCAGCATGAAGGCTCTGGGTTTTGTTCTCAGTGTTGAAGAACAAATAAGAAACCATTAGTAAAAAATATGTTCTTCTGTTTTAAAATTGTGTTTTACCACTTAATCACAAGTTTTCTTCACCATTTTGTCTCAATTTTAGACCAATATATAGATTCTAAAAAGTTCTAACCTTATGGCTTTAATTGGAAATTTTAAAGCAATTCATACTCTTCTGAAATAAACATAATTATCTTATATCCATCTATCTGCCTATCAATTTATCATCCACCTATTAGTTTTCTATTTCTATATTTATAGTGTAACTTATGAAAATTATGATTTGATCACTTTAAGACACAACAACAAAAAAATAACTAAGCAGTTTTAAACTCGAATTAAGGATTGGAGGTCTCTCATGCAATCTGTTTTAACACATACACGATTTTGGAGGAGTATCCACATTGGCAAGTTATCTCAAAAGGATAGGCAATCCTTCTTCAGGCACTTAGATTTTCCAAGACAGGCACATATGCATTACAAATCAATTTAAACTCTTTCCCATTTTAAACAAGCTTAAGCAAGATAGTCTCAAATTTAAACTCCAAGTCAAAATTGCTAATGTCTTCACATCGAATGATTTTTCAAATCAGAAACTCTTGATAGCTGCTAAAAGGAGAGTTACAACAGGGTTTTATTCAGTCTAACAGTTGCTAATGATTTTGCTAAACATTGTAGAAACAGCTGGTCATCAAATATTTATTAATTGCTTAGAGACTAACCAAAGTTCATGCCAAAGAACACAATGGAACTAGTTTATCCCTTCACCAAAAAAATTTGCTTCTGAAAATAAAATGAGATGAGATGAACCATTGGAGAAAAAGGAAAATGATGCATGTGAGTTTTTATAGATAACTTTATGAACAATATACTTTATCTTATTCAAGAAACAAATGCAGAAATTAAATATATAAATCTGAAGTCTTTTTGGGAAAGAAGAATATGAGATACTAGAAATTAAAAATAAAACTGAAATGTCCCTGCAGGATATTTCATGATCTTAACAATATTGATTGTGAATTTAAAATCTGTTTAATGTCCTGCACCCACACAAAAATGTTCAGAATCTATCGCAAGTTAGAGTCACTTTCAGAAACATGCTCCGTAATCACAGACAGGGAATTTTCATGAGAAATTCGTAACAATATCGTCAACTTACAACTATTAGTCAAATTCATGTGCAATAGGCTAGATAATAAATGACACAAAATTTTGGTGAGTTATGGCAGCAATAGTAAATTTCCAAGCTGTGTGTGTGTCAAGGGTTGAGAAAGCTCAGCTGTGTGTTATCTTCTTTCTGGTTTGGCGGTCTCTGTCTGGAATACAGATGTAGTAATCTAGCAGAAAGAAGCAAAACATGGAGAACCATAGACACACTCTCGAAGCTTCTACCTGCAGTACACTCAGGTGATTTCTGCACATATTTCCTTGGCTAGAGCAAGTTACATGAACACCACTGAGTTCAACGGTGTTTGGACATAAAACCTCTTCAAAGGATAAGTATACCACAGATAAGGAATGTTAAGGAAAATCAGCTGCAATGGAGAACATCCTACTTACTGTCCATACATTATCGTGTCACAGTGTTATGCTGAGTTTGATATAAACACGCCTTTATGTACTAAACGTGTTTGTATATTATATGCACACAAGAGGTTGTATACTCTATGAAGTTGATATTATAAATACATGGGCTTGTTAAAAGATTAAGAGAGAGACAAGTGTCCCCTGTGGTTCTATTTAGTAAAATCATACTCAAGTCTACTAAATTTCAAACATTTATCCCATTTAATCATGCATATTTTCCTTTGTAATTTATAAACATTTTAGGACTTAAAATGAAGCAATAAGTATATTGGTTGAAAGCATATCAGCTATGCAAACAGACATGCTTTCTATGTTTTAAACTTCCCATGTTTATAATAATGATAGTACTATTGTCTTTTTCAAGGTAATGCTGCTGAAATTTAAATACGATGTCACAGGTAAAGCATTAAAAGATCTTATAACACATGATAAACACCCTTTAAGTTTAGTAAATGGTCTAAGATTGAGTTGAAAATATTCTATGTGATACTAAAAGAGATTATTAAAAATTATTAAATAATAACTACATGTATTCAAAAATATTGAAATAAGCTTTAAAATGTCAAGAGATAATTGATGAAATAATGTCAGACTACATATATATACAACTTACCAGGTTTTTTGTTGGAAGAATTTTAGTGTAAAATTAAAGTCAAACAATTTATAGTTTCAAATTCATCAAGGATATAGGATCATAGAATATCCCTACTATAAGTTAAAATATTTTATACTCACAAAGCTTACCTATGGAAATTTTGCCTGCAGTTTGCTTGTAAAAAACATCTTTAACCAAGTTATTTCCTTTTGTCTCATCCCTATTTTCAATCTCATCTCCTCATCCCTCCAGCAAAAAACATGTGCAGAAGAGCTGCCCTCCATTTGATAGTACTCACCCTCTGGCCACCAGTCAATATGCTTCTCTTCCACCTTCATAATTCCTGGAAAATTTTTAAAAATAAACAATTGATTTCTTAACACATAACTTGAAATATTTTGGAAACTATACTCTGCTCAGACAATTCTATTCTGGTTTTCTTAGCATTTGGTTTTCTTCACCTCTTGAAAACTTACAATGCTCCCAACCAACTCTCTTATTGCAATATCTGCTTTCATTCATAGCACTACAAAGCCTAGGTCCATAAATCCTCCTATCTCATTAGACAGTTTTATATACATTATGGAAAACTACTGCATTTAACAAGAGCATAAAGACTTAATACATATACAAGTATTGTTTGTAAGGAAAGTAACAAAAAAAAAAAAGAAATGTAAGTGTTGTTACATATTCAATTTGCTACACTGAAAAAAATCTATAGTCTTGTTGAAGACAAAATGTAACATTAAGCAATGGAAAACAAATATTCTTGGCTGAGAAGCCCCACAAGAAAAATGTTAATTCTCCCTCAAATTCGTATCAGTTGGATGCGATTTCAATTAAAATCCTGATGTGTATTTGTTTTTGAAACATATACTAGAATACATTCCTTTTAGTACAGAAGAATAAATTTCATAAAAATGGCCGAGGATATTCAAGGGGAAAAAAGAATATCAGGGACAAAATAGCCAGCTTTACTTCCAGAACAGTTTAAAAGAACTCTTAAGTCTCTGAAATACAAACTATTTGATACTAGCTTAGCAAAGGAAAGGAGACCAAATAAAGAGCAAGAACAAATGAAATTAGTCTTGTTCAATCATTTCTATCGCAACCAAATATGGTTTATTTAATGTCAGGGAATTGTGTGCCTCCTCGTGTTAGCTTGGACACAGTTCTGTTGTTAAGAGGCCATGCGACCTACAGCAAGAGCTAACGATATCATTTGAGTAACAAATCAAAAGACTAATTACTATCAACAACTCTGAGGAGCACAGAAGACATTAAACTTCTATATACTGCAAAAAACCCTGCGGAAGACGGATTGTCAGGTGTTCACTGCATAAAAACAAAACTTCATAAAACACAAAATGTAAGGAGGAGAAGCTCTTTGGGAATAAAAACAACCAAAATTTCTAGCTTCAAGTGAAAACAAAACCTTCAGAAGTCTAGTTCTGTTCTGTGCCAATTAATTTACTGACTACGAGTGAACCATGTCTCTCATTTAAGTAGGAACAATCTTGTGTACACCAACCTCACTCACAATCAGTAAGACAGTCTCCGATGAAAACACTGATCACAAATACCTAGCAAACATGACTGGCCAAATATAACTGGCCCATGGGTTGTTTTGCATTACCTTAATGATTAATGTCCAACGAATTCTGGTTTTCTAAATTTTTATATTTCTCATAAACCACTTTGCTATTTTCTTTTTAATTTCCCGAGTAAAGCAAACCTAAACTCCGATATATCTGAGATCTCTTTGGCACATGAAGTTCATTAGTTTTATAGCAAAAAGATTTTGAATAATAGTCTTTTAACCGCCTTTATTTTTTTTTTTTTTGCTAAGAATACATTCTGCTGAGCAAAAATAATAATCCTCGAAACTTGTTTATTCAGCAGTATAACTTCAAGAAGCATTAATACCTTGGCAACTAAATTAAAAACCCTGATAATTTTGCTTGTTTAATCTGCAGTCATGGCTTCTAGTTATTATCCTCTGAAGAGTGTGGCCAAAGAATTGTGATAGGTGAACATGAGTCATATCTGTAGGTGTAACCAGTTAGTGACAAGATAAAAAAATAAAAGCTTGAAAAAGAAGCTGAATTTCCACTGAAAATTTATCCTTGTTATACATGCATTTGGCATAATTTCAGATGAAGAACAGAACAATTCATTTTTTTCCATAAATAATTTAAGAATCAGCTCCTTTGGTAGCATCCACAGAGAATTTAAATAGCTCTATCTGCAGATTTAGTTCACTTACATCACTAACAGCCTCTTCCACAGTACACATTTCACTCCTAAGCCACACCGAGGAGACAAATGTTCCCAAATCAAATATTTCCCACTTATTCCAAACAGTGCTTTTAATTGCTCAGTCTGTCAGTGCCAAATATCATCAGTTAGATAAAACAAGAATGTCAAAAAATAGAAAGGGTCATAGATGAATTAAAATCAGATCTGGCTGGTTTCAATATATCTATGGCTTATGTTGATGTTGTTTCTCAGTGTTGTTTCTATTGTTTTTATCTTTCATTTAGAGTGTCTGAAAACTAGCTCCCTACAACGATGGTGAACCTTTAAGAGACAAGTGCCCAAATTGCAACCCCAAACCAGTTATTTATTGCAAGTGCCAACACTGCAGTTAAAACTAAGGTTTTAGTTCAGAAAAAAAAAAAAAAATCTCAGACATGACCATCTTCTCTCTTAAAAGAAAAGAAAATTACACACATACCCTAGGTTTGCAACCATTGCCCTAGAAGCTTCAAGCTAATGAGGACAAGATGAAAAGTGAGGATGAAGAAATCCTCCATAAACTTAGAGCACAAACTATATTGTGCACATTTTTGTGTGAAAAGAAATGTAATAAATTTCTTGGGTTTATGGAGTATTCCCTTATATTCCTATTATTCTGATAGAAAAAAGTTCCAAAGTGATAAAACCTATTCATGACTCATGTATACTTCTTATATAAAATTAAAAGAAGTTTAACCAGTATCGCTCCCATCACCTTTATAAGAACTCTTGGCATTTTGTATGGTACTGAGCATAGGGCTTTTCTGCCCCCCCTTCACCAAAGAATGATATGCATACCCTCAAAATGGTATAAGCCAATCTCAGCCTTACATGTTTATAATCATCCACTACCATTCACCAAGAAGGAAATGGAGAGACCATGGATGGTGATCAAGTTAACTATTAGATATTCTCTAATGTCTAATGAATATTAGATAGTCCTATTGTCTTGATAGAGCATAGCATATTAGGAAACTATTACATGGCATCAATTGTTACAATAATCACTGCTTTGGTAAGTACATTAAAGATAACAACCAAAAATCTAGTTTTCAAATAGGAAGACATATCTTCATATTTATTATCTTAACTTCACCACTTGCCTAGTCTGTTTTCTTCTAAACAAGCAGACGAGATTCCATTATCATCAGGATGATTGATGTTATCCATTTAAGTACTTTATTATTATGATGAAGCAGTTCAGTCCCATGGCATAAAAAAATATATCAATGTTTACCAGTAAGGTTTAGATCTAGAATGTCCTCCCAAAACCTTTTACACATTCAGAAGTGAGGCTTTTGGAAGCTGAATGGATTATGATTATCTTCTTTTGGGGGAGTGTAGTTGGTGGTGGGTCTGGGGCTGTGACCTGGAAGATTATATTCTGGTCCTCAGCTTCTGCTCTTTCTCAGCTTCCTGACAACCCTGATGTGAGCAGTTTTCTTTCTCCAGGTCCTTGTTGCTTTGTAGCCAGTTGACTACAAACTGAATCTTCTAAAAGCCATGAGCTAAAAGAACTCTCTGTCTTAGAGCTGTGGCCGTCCTGTATTGTGTCTCAGCAGAAGGAGGCTCTACTACTTACCTGTATGTTACTCAGCTCAGGAAGTAAAGCATTACAAATAAAATTAGTCTCAATGTTCCCTTCCACAATCCCACTCCACTCATGGTCTAAATTCTAAGAACTGCTACTTTGAATATGGTATTTATCATTCTCACGTATTTTAAAGTTGTGTTATTTTTATGCGTATATTAACATATGTGGTTTATTGTAATTTTTAACTTAAAAACTATTTTTAAAAAACTTTAAACACTGTTTGCAGTTTTCTACAACTGATTTTTCCACTCAGCACTGTTTGGAAGATACATTTGGGTATAATTTTCTTGAAATTGAATATTCACATTCTATTTTATAAGTGCACCACAATGGATTCATTCATTCCCCTGATAATGAACTTTACATTGTTTCTAATTATTTCTAGTTAGTCTATGTTATCTAGATGTCATCCAGAGCCCTGGGCCCTCAGAGGGTGGGCTTTGGGGAAGTGATCAGATCAAGAGAAAGTGATACCTATCAGTTTGCTGATGAGTTTATAGGTAGCTATGATGTTAGGAGGTGAAGCCTGGTAGGAAAAGGTGGACCACTGGGGGCGTGGCCTCGAAGGGCCATCTACTTCCCTTCTCCATTGATCTGCCTCTGCTTCCCATCTCCATCCCATGAGATTTTTCTCCTCTGCCATGCCTTCGACCATGCCACCCTGTCTCCATTCAGCCAACAATGGACTGAAACCTCTGCAAACTGAGAGACAACATCAGCTTTGCCTCCTTTAATCTGTGCATACTGGGTATTGTTTCACAGAGATGAGACAGTAACTGAGACAATCTCTATCACAGGCATACTTGTGTATACACAAGCACACAAGCACCTATATTTTCTTGCACACAGGCTATGTTATGTCTAGGTATTACACCTTAAAGTGCAAATTCTTAATTAAAGGTTATATACATCTTTAGCTGTTACAAATATTATCAAGTTGTTTTTTGTGTTTCTACTTTGGTGAAGATCTTGCCGATGACTGTAGCAAAGGTTGTTAGTAGACACAAACACCTGCACGCAGGAAATAGATCTCTCAATCTGTAGTTAGACTTGTGGCCACTCAAATATTTCAAAATGGAGGGAAGACAGGGTTTTGAATTTTATACTAAGAAATATATGTAGTGATGGATATGTTAATTAGGTTGGTTTTGTTATTATATGATGTACTCATATTTCAAAACATAACACCATACTTTATAAATACATGATTACTAATGTACTTTTTAAAGAATTTGAGTCTGTATAGAAATCAGGCATCAAGATTCTAGTCAGTAAGATGAACACAGAAATATGATGACTTCTAACAAATGCTATAGAATAGAGTAGTGTGCGTATTTCCACTCTTCTGATTCCTGTGGATTTAAAAGTGGGTATGATGGCTGGCATGAAGCTGCAGTTTATAATGACCGTGGACTCCCTAAGGATAGGACAATTATGACCAGCATTCAACCTAATTACTGATAATATTGTCATTCATTTTTATGAGAAAAAAATGATTTCTGTAAATCATTTTGGAGCATCCTACCTGATACATGTGTTCAGTGGCTCTTATCCAAAATGCTTGGAACCAGATACATTTCAAGCTTCATATATTTTCAGATTTTGGAATATTTTTAAATACATAAAGATATATCTGAACAAGTAATCTGGGTCTACCACAAACTTCATATGTGCTTCACGTAGTTCTTATGACAATATTTTTGTGTACCTGTGTTGACCACACCTGGCCACATGAAGCCAGATATGGAACTTTCCACAGGTGACATAATGTTTGCACTCAAAAAGTTTCAAATTTTAGAGCATCTGAAACTTTGGACTTTTAGATAAAGGATACTCAACCTGTAGTATCTTTGGTCTGTTTTTCTGGTTGTTTACCCTTTGTTTGTTATTCATTTGTAGGCATGTTTTATGCATTTTCATGCAAAATATTGCTGGATGTATATGTCACAAAAATCTTCTCCGAGCTCATCTGTTTTGTTCATGGTATACTCTGATTTTTCTTCAGGTCACATACAAGTTTTTTTTTTATTCATAATATTTCATGCAACAGTCACTTTACTCAGTTAAATTTATTAGTCTTTTTCTATTAAATGTGTTCTTATTTAAGAAATTATCTCTTATAAGCCATAAAGATTTTTTTATTCCTAAAAACAGGTATAGAAAGCATTTTATTTGATTGCATTTTGACCCTACATATTTATTAAAATAATTTTACCCTGGTTAGCAATTAACATTTACCTGGAATTTTGAGGCAGTAATAGTGGAAACTGTGTGGTTCTGTGGTCTTCATGCAGTTCAGCATGGTCTTTATGCAATTGAGCATGGTCTTCATGCAGCTAAGCATGTCATTATTTAAGTTCACTAAATTTCCATTCTTATCTATCTATTCTACAACACTGAAGGATAATAATTATGAATATTTAAAGGGTTAAGATCAGGATCATCTGGGTTTGAATCTAAACTTTAATGAACAAAGTCACTTAATGCAATTTAACTACTATGATCTGGACAGACAATTTGAGTGTGTGTGTGTGTGTGTGTGTGTGTGTGTGTGTGTGTGTGTGCGTGTGTCTGGTAAAGTTTCATGTAGTAGATGCTTGATCTTCAGTGTGTCTGGGGTTAAACTGGTACAGCCTTCAAAAAGTGTGACTAGTGAAAGGTAATTAGTTCATGGGTAGAAGGTAGTGATGCTGGTACTGTCGAGTTTTCCTAAGAATGGATTAACAAAGCACAACTGCCCAGTACTCCTGGCCTTTCCTGGACAGTTACCCTTCACTTCTCCAACATGTCAGAATATAGTCAGAAGCTTACACATCAGAATTGGGGTCAAATAAATGTTTTTTTGTTTATACATTACCCAGTGTCAGGTATTTGATTATTAAAACAGAAAGTGGTCTAATTCATCATCTATCTCATTAAGCCCCAATTGCCTTGTTCAAAAACTGGATTAGTAACAATAATTTTTACATAATATTCATGATAATTAAATGAATGGACACTTAAAAGAATATTGTGTATAATAAATAATAGCTGTCATTATTTCAATGCCATTACTTCTATTCCTTTACAGGAAAGAAATTAGGGCTCTTTTTCTTTAACCATCACATCTCCATCTTTCCTGGGATGCATCTGCTGGCCACATTCTTTAGCCTTTTCATTGACTATAATAGCTCCTTCTGTTAGTCCACATTTTATATTTTACAAGAAAAAGACAGAGAGGAAATGAAACTCTATATGAAAAGAGCCCAGAGGGAAAAAAATCAATAACTTGATAATTACAAGAGTGAAAATCATAAAATAATGGAATCTACCCTCAGAAATACTTGGTAGGCATTCTATGATTTAACCTCTGCAATATTCTGTAAGATAGGTCTGATTCCAACTAAAGGTCATTCACTTTCCCAAAGTTCTCAAGCAAAATTCAAAGGATAGAAACTGAAACTTAGGTTTGTTGTCACCAAAATCTGTGGTCTCATCAAACGTGCAGTCGCGTGAGAAGACACAATGGAGGTTTGGGAGCCCTTTTGGCTCCCTCTACCATGAGAGAACACCATGAGATGAACTGTGCTTTCCAAACTTTCTATCCCTCAAGGCACATTCCAGCCAGTGGATTTGATTCAACTGAGCCCATCGGGTTAGTTGGAGCCGCAGTTATCACCATCACTAGGCTCATTCAACTGTTTTTTTATTTTATTTACTACAGTTGTGGCAGGAACAATTTAAGTGAACGTGGACAGAATAAGAAATGCTACTTTGCTTTCATATTTCAAATATGCTGGATACAAAAACAGCCATATCAGTCACAGAAATATACACAGAAAAAATAAAATAAAATAGTTATGTGATGAGTGACATGGCAATGAACATCCATGATCTCTGTTTTTGTCTGTGCAAAATGAATATTTGGTGGGTTGGTATTAAGATTAAGGATGTTACAAAAATGAGAATCAAATCGTGTTGTATTTTGCTGCAAACTCTCAATGCTGAATGCGATGATGATGTATGTATAAATGTACCAATAAAGGTTTGAATTGAAAACAATTTCATGTTATCTTGAAGGGAATCAAACTAGAAGACATAGTTAAAAGCTAAAATACTAATATGCATTTAATCATGCTTTTAAATTAAGTAAGAGAAAGTCATTTGGTAGATAAAAATTACATATTTTCTGTAGAAGAGAAACATATGAGTTGCTGTATTATGCCTTTTCAAATATTTTTTAGATAGGATATTATTTTAAGATTTCATGGAGCCTTGAGTGCTCTAAGCAAATAGAGTGGGGAAATAAATATCACAATAATATGAGCTGACAAAGCTCCCTTTTATATTTTTGTTTCCAGTCAACATAGTCTTATCATGATGGAATTTGCCAATTGAGACAGGAAAAAAGGTAATCTCCATTTATTTTCTCATTCAGAAGTTCTGAGAGTGGAGATGTGTAGACAGATTATAGACAGACATTGTGGTAGATGTAAATCGCAGGCTGCAGCGATGCTTCCCATAGAACCAAAGAAATATCTTTCTATTTTCTGCAATTTCTGAACTTTCAGACCTTAGCTGTGACTAGAAAGATTGCTCTGTGCAGTAGAACCTTCCTGGATGTTGCAGCATGATATATGGAGGTCACCTTCCTCCCAGCACTGTGGAGTCCCTCGATGCCACTAAGGAGTTAATCATTCTTATCACCAATTTTGTTCAGACAAAGTTAAAAGGATAGAAAAGATTGGAAATCAGTGAGTTACCAAAACTGTGCTCTAGAGATGTAGAACCTCATATGACTCTCAGATAAAACTACACACAGCCCAGATTAAGATCCCTGACCTACCTAGAAACAGGGAACTTGCATACTCCCTCCAAGAGATGCCACACCTATCCTTGTGCACAGTTCTCATCAGACTCCCAGGAAAGAAATATTTGTACTACAGCTGGCTCAATTAAGATCAGAAAGAATAACTTGATTGTCCATTTATTTTAACTTTCATGAAGTTATGAATTTCTGACCATAAAATCAAACCACATAGTTTGAAAACCAGACTAGAAGGTCTGACTCTGGTTAGCGGTTTGAGCAGAGTTCAATTGTTCCAACATTCTACTTTGTAAATGGCCCACTGAGTGGAATTCAGAGGAATGAAGGATTAGGGTACACTTGATTATTAAAGTTTACTTTGTATTTTTTAGAAATCTCAAATTCCTTCTTGTTTTGGTGGGGTTGAGTCTTTACTAAGACCTCAACTGACTGGACAAAGCCTACCTACAGTATGTAAAGCACTCTATTTAAATGTCAACTATATTCAAAAATATACCCTCACAGAAACATCCAGAACTATATTTAACCAAAATATGTGAGCAAAATGGTCCAGCCAAATTGACACACACAGTTAACCACCACTTTGTCATTTACACTTCTTTCTCATGTTAGATTGAGAAATCAAAAGGTGTGAGAGCCTAGCTGACTTTATTTGTTTAAAGTCCTGCCCAGTACTGGTCCAAAATGAATGTTCATTTTCCATTAAATTGAGATAAACTGGGCCTTTCCTGTCTTTTTCTAGGCTACTGCACAGCATTACTCTAAGAACATTGCTTCAAAAGTTCCTAGGAAAAGGTATCATGCATTGAATAAAGTCCCCCACCATTAATATGTTTAAACTATAACCTTCTGATATTTTTGGAGAAAAGATTTTAAAGCAGTAACTAAAGTTAAGACATGAGCATGTTGTAATTTAGTACAACAAATGTCCCTTAAAAATGGGAGTCACGGGCCAGGGATATAGCTCAGTGGTTCCGGCGCCTGTCTTGCAAGCGCAAGGACCCGGGTTCAATCCCCGGTAACCACATAACAATACTGAGTGTGGAGACTCATGCCCAGCAGCAACCAGCACCACATACCACAGTGCCGGGCGTGGTGGCTCACGCCTGTAATCCCAGCACTCGGGAGGCAGAGGCAGGAGGATTGCTGTGATGTGAGTTTGAGGCTGAGCTCAGGGCCAGCCTGAACCACAAAGCGAGACCCTGTCTCAAAAAACCTTAAAAAAAAAAAAAAAATGGGAGTCACCAGGGATCAACCTGTACAGAGAAAACTCCATGTGAAGACATAGCAAGAAGGCAACCATTGACAAGCCAAGGAGAGAGATCTCAGAAGAATCTCACCCTGGGACCACCTTGATCTCCGAATTCCAACTACTATAGCAGGGAAAAAATGAATTTCTGCTGTTTAAGCCATCCAGCATGTAGCACTTTGTGGCAGCTATGAAAGTTAGTTGTTACTTTATTAGCTTAGGAGCTGACTACTCAAGAGGACTATTAAGCACATTTCTGGGTATGTTTAAGTAGGTCACAGAGGCATGAAGTTAGGCTTTCTGTATGGTTCCTGGCTTCTTCCTCCCTGGGGCTGCCCCATACTGGCTTCCAGGTACCATGAATTGAGTGACCAGTCCACCCCACCCTTCCACCATGATGTTTCAGCCCTGGAGCCACCCACATAAGGACCAAGCCTTCTGAAACTATGTGCTATTTCCTTTCTTAACTTCAGGGTGTTGGGAGTTTGGTTCCCCTAATGGGAAGTAGACTAATACAAAATATCAGAACAGAGGAGTGGGATTATTGCTATTGCTGGAGTTCAGAAGCCTTTGGAACTGGTTAACAGAAGGAATTAAGAAAGGTTTGGGAGATGGGGGCTGTAGAACAATAGAATCCCATAAACACAGCCTAAGTGATAGTGCTAAGAGTTTGAAAGACCAGAATGCTGAAATGCGTAAAGTAAAAACTGAACTCAACAGGTTTTGGTTGGGAACAAGGACTTCAGTGGCAGCTGGACTAGAGCTCATGTATCAACAACAGCCAAAAGGAAAAAGAGAGAGTCTACACTTGACCTGAAGATTTTGCAAGAGACTGAGATTAGGGACAGTGGAGCAGTTGATCCATAGCAGGAAATGTCAAGGCAGCTCCATATTCAGGCTGAGTGCTGGATGCTGCTGGGTAAGTTTTAGCCAGATGTATAGTGAGAATCAGGGGCAAAATGCAAAGCAGAAAAGTTACAAAAACTTATCTTTGGGGAAAAAATCCCAAGGCAAGAAGCCCCTAAGAGGGCAATGTCTGAAGCAAAAGGTTTAGTGAAGAAATATACAGGCTTCAGCTAAATGGCACCAATGAGATGAACATAACAGGACATCAGCCACCATGAGACCCATTGGAAGACAAGAAACATCTAAAGGAAGCAGGTGGACTTAAACTGGCCTCCCTCCTGGACCTGTAAAGGATAAATTCAGCTTCATTTCTCCCCAAAATAAGAACTGATGTCAGCCCTGTGCCTGAAATATTTTAAAATTTAAGGAGATTTTTGGAGAAGTCAGGCATTCCTTTCCTGTCTATCTGAATGTTTGCTTGCTTTCTCAAATAACTGACACTGGGAAAAATCTAAAGAAAGAACAGACGGAAGGAAAAAATTATGCTGAAAGGAATGAGTTTGTTGAGATACAGAGAATTTAACATTTAGAAATGTGGTGGGGATGTAGGTTTTTCTTCCTAAATTATCCTACTATTGTCATTACTATCCCCTGAATGTTAGAGAAAGACCAGAGCCAAAGTCTTCAAACAAATTTTTCCAGCCATTTCTTTGACTTGGTCTACCACTGGTCACCATTTTCTGATGCTCAAAATGAAGCCTATGCAACAAAAGCTCTGCTTGTTACTGCATTTTCTTCAAATTCTAGGTTTTTTTCACACTTTTACTCTAAAATATATGAATCTTATCAATATCAGCCCCTTCATTGTTCAAAATATTTTATTCAAAAAAGATTCCTTTTCCCCAAACTCTTTAGCCATCCTCTAAATCTTGACATTCTTACAGACAGTGAACTACAAGAACTGCCACAAAGCTTTCCTTTTCAAGTTCTACTGAAAATTTTCACCTCCTTTCACATCTCTTTGTCTTTTCCACCTATTTTACACTCTAAATGTATACTTAAAGGT
Organism: Petromus typicus; assembly: GCA_004026965.1. Classification (NCBI taxonomy): domain Eukaryota; kingdom Metazoa; phylum Chordata; class Mammalia; order Rodentia; family Petromuridae; genus Petromus; species Petromus typicus. The sequence goes on from PVIR01003229.1 coordinate 80,663, forward strand.
AATAGTTGTTTCAAGTATTAGTTTCACTCCTTAACACTTTCTTTACTACTTAGAGGTCTTCTTGTACAACATGGAACATTGTTTATACTTCCGTAAAGTAGTCCAAAGTAGAGTGTTTTAATTGAATCTCAAAACACACAGTAGATTTCCATAACCATTCCACTCAACAACTAGTAAGCACATAATCAGCTGGCCTTGCTTGAAAGCATCTTTTTGTTCATTAAGAATAAATGTTGTCCTTACAGTGATGTTTTCTGTAGGAGTATGTATTATATAAGGTATTTGGCATGTAAAGAAACAAAGCACCAAAAAAAAAAAAAAAATCTGTTACGGAGCTGCATCTATGTCCTCTGGATTTTTATCCTATACTTATCTCTGTCCCCAAAAAGGACCTATGTGCAAGGCCAGTATTAATTGTTTACTGATAAAAATATTTATCATATTCCTGTTAGTGCTGTTTATCCTGCAATGTCTTTGAAACAGTTGTGTGTGGTGTATGCGTGCTAATGCACACATGCACGCGCATGTGTGTGTGTGTGTGTGTGTGTGTGTGTGTGTGTGTTGAGGAAAGGAGTAGAGTGGCCTGCAAACCACTAGCATTGCCTCGTGTATACACCTATACCCCAGTGGTCACATAAATCAGAGACAGAATTCACCATGGGATGGAACTCTATGGAACAGGAAAGCTGCTGGGAGCACATGTGGCCTGGAATGCACATGCCCCATTGTACCATAGCAGGAGGACTCCAGAAAGTAGCCTGCCTTTGGATTTCATTCCCTGAAGTCCATGACTCAGTGGGCTAAAGAACAAAAGAAAATACTGTTTCTAGGAGTGACTAGAACAGAGCCTGGGTTATTGGGGCCAACTCACCCATCTCTCCAGATATATAGCACATTCTAGAACTTATTCTTAAGAAGGACAAAAAAAAAAAAAGGATCAGGCAGGATGGGAATGAGATCGATCCAAAGGTGTCCAGGGAGTGATCACATGTTTCCTTCATGGAGCTCACAAGCAGGAGAGAAGATACTTAGTCATGAAAAGTCACTCAAATAGGAAAAACAGGAAGGAGATGGCTGCCTACTGTCAGCTCGTCAATCTGTCTTTTCAGTCATATAAGACTGCAACCCTGGAAGCCCTGCAAAGTGGTTATTTAATCAGTCTGGTTGGCAGCATCTAAAAATGGCTATTAGACAATACTTATATGTGGGTACAACCCTGTGTGAGAGCTGGATCTGTTGAATTGTTTCTAATGAATAGTGTACAGAAAAATTGGATTATTTTTAAATTTGTGACCTCTCTTACCTGCCCACTGGCCACTTTTGTTTCTTTGCTTTAGTGAAGCAAGACACCTTGCTGAACTGGCATAGGAAAGGCAAAGAACTGGTATAGGACCAGCATGATGGTTTATCTCTACAAGCCCCCTCAGCGTCTCATGTGCTTACAGGTGAGACTTTTGGGAGTGACTAGATCTCCTGTGTGAGATTCTAGACTAGTCCACTGATGGGTTCAGCAGAGTTCTAGGTGTGGCTGATGGACTCACTGAAGCAGGAAAGGCCATCTTGGTTGTAGGTGGCACCAGCCAACAGGTTTGTGATCTGGATGGAATAAAAAAGGTCAGAAAGAAGCCTCTCTGCTTCCTACCATCCAGAGCCTCTCTGCTACACCAGCCTATGCAGGAACCAGCTGACTGCCGACTGAAATCTTCATGAACCAACACAAATCTTTCCTCTTTTAACTTGTGGGTTTTTAATACAGCAATGAGAAAAATAAGATGGCAAAAAGTAGTGGCCAATCCTGAGCTACAGCCTTCAAGGACTTCAGTCAGGTGAGAAATCATGCAAGTTGTATAAGGATGGATCCTCCCCACAGCAAGGCCTCAAGACTGCAACCCAGGTGGGGCTTCCTGACCCACCCACACTTTGACACAACACATTTGTATTGAGTCAAATTTGTGTACAGCATTTTCAACATAATAGACAACTAATGCAGTCAATAGTATTGGAAAGTGAAGAATCCTTTCATGTATGCATCACAGACATTTTAAAAAAGCAGATGTAGAAAGACGACAGTTTTTACAAAAATAGTGCAGTGTAAACATGCAGACTGAAGAACCCAGCATTTTAGTTGTGGCTAGAGTGTGTCATTTGTTAGGTGAGGTATACTGTTTGTACTATTTCTTTATCTGTCTTTTCTCTGAATGCAGAATGAAAATCAGCTGAACCTTGGGCCTCTCTCTGAGCCAACAGCTCCTCTGTAGATGAAGATTTAAATTGGATTGATTAAAACTCACAAAGCTGGTTTCAGTTCAGTGCTATTTTCCCTTTGAATTGGAATCCTTTACTGAGGGTGCTGAACCCACTTCTATCTCCATCTACTCCAGCAGAGCAGCTTTAGTATGTTACTTCACCTTCCTATTCCTTTTGCATTGTTTTCAAGATTTCAGACCAATAAATTTTGATCAAAGAACCTATGGCCTCACCACAATGCACAATTTACTTTCAACAATTGCAAAACAATCTTTATGTATACTAAAGTCTTGGTCCAGCATTTTCTATATTCAACGTATTCAATTTGTCTAAAAACAAAGATGTGGTTTTCCAGGTTCCATTGCCTCTTAATAGAAAGATAATAGAAACAAAGGGTAAAAGATATAAACACCTAATGACAGATGTGTCACCAAATGTTCACAGCTTTAGGTGGTCCATCTTTGTGTTATTTTCAGTGAGTGAAAACAAAATTGACTTGGTATACTGAAGTGCTTGCTATGGTTTTAAAAGGCAAGTGAACAAAGGTACTCTTTGTGGCTAAAAGGAATCATTTTGACTGATGCATAAATAACTGGAGAGAAAATATTTAACCCTTCTGCACCCAGTTCATTCTATTCTACATGAATAGCATTTTCCTGGTTTCTCCAAAAGTACATTAGTTTCAGAGTCTGGAGCAGATGGGCCCCTGTGATATGTATTTAGGAATTTTAATATATACTCTGGATAAATAATGCTATCTATCTAATTCCTCATTAGTCCTCCGTAGAGGTATCTTTAGTGGCAAAATAAACTTGTGTCTGTGCCCTCCTAGACAACTCGATTGGAACTGACTCATCCACATGTCTGAGTAGGTGAGGTCAGGGCAAAAACTGATGTCACCGCTGTATCATTGAAAAAATGGATGCATCACAAAAATGTCTTTGTCTGGATATGAGCATGATTCTAATCAGGATCATTCCTAGTGAAAAGCTTTCCCCTGAAAATGTATAGCCTTTTCTCATCAGACTCACAGAATTTGTGTGGATCTGACAAAAACAGCATCCATCAAATGGTTACAAATATTTACGGGGTGGGCAAATACGATAAACATAGGAATGCACTTTGGTTTCCACATGTTGAACCCTTGTTAAGTAAAAAGGCTATCGATCAAGTGAAGGCCATTGTTAATGTGTTCCTATAACTATAATACGTACGTGTTCATAGTGTGCTTGATAAACATGTCGCAGATAACAAAAGGCTCTGACCCCAGAAGCCTGAATAACTTCTTGTGTGTCAGCTACCTTAGCTGGGGGGATAAGAATAAAATGGTATAATCAAGTTAATGATTTCATGACACAAATTTTTAAAAATTTTATATGTCTTTGGGGAACCCATCAGTTTTGCTAATTCTCATGAGGAGACAAATTCCAGTACTTGAATTGTAGAATAGGGCAAAATTATTTTTATCTCTGTTGAGATGTAGAAACCACAGCTGTGGAAACACACAATAAATAAACTAATATGGAGTTTTTATAGCAAACACAACCTACAGATAATCCTCCCTCCACACCAAGGGAAAGGGATCTGAAGAGCTCTACTATTATAGCAGTACATTCATGCTAGCTAGCATTAGATGATATACGGTAGTTCATTCATTCATTCTACATTCATATACCCTTTATTCGTGTATTCATCAACTATGAGTGCCTTTTCAGTATTAAGTCCTGTGCTTGGTAACAAGGTTTCAATCATACTTTCCCTTTAGTGATTAGAGTCTACTGAGTAAACCACAGTAGAAATTGCTGGGATGAGACAGAAAGACTCTTGGGATTTGAAATCTAAGAGGATCTGAAAGGAGCTTAACCAGGCAGAGAAATCAGGGAAAAAGCATGCAGGCAGATGAGACACTATATGCTAAGCCTAAAATAATAGAGGATGTGGCAAAGGATGGCTGGAATTGATCTTTTAAGAAGAAAACACAGAGCTGCAGTTGGGGAGTATTCACAGCTGAAAGTAAGATGTGTAAGTAGGAAATGGTTCCAGTGCTTTCTAAGGTCTTAGGCAGCTATTTTAATGTGAATGTGGATCCACTAAAGAGCTAGGTCAGGGGAGCCATCCAGCCAGGCTTGTGTTGCACAAAGATTCTGTGATTTCACAGAGGAGAAGAACTGGAAACCAGTGAGAGTGGCTGGATCATCTTCTTCCAGAAAGGTAAAAACTTTCCTGCTCTAGTTAGTTAGAGATACTCATGTTCCAGACAGGGGAGACTCACTCTTCCTAACGTGCCTCCTAGGATTAAATGACTGTATCTGACTTAGTTCAGTAGGTCCACAAAACTGTCACTCAACTCCAGATCTGAGTGGTTGTATAGCTAACATATAGCAGTAGTTTTCAACATTTGGGTTATATAATTACTAGGGTTCATTTGTTTATTCTCCCAAACATATATTCACTTATTCATCAACACAGAATCTAGTGAGTCATACAATCAAGATGCTGAGAAGATTACACAGGTACTGGAGAAGCTAAAAATAGTTCTAGACTCACAAGAAAATTTATATCCTAAGTAGAATGGCAATTTTTAATATTCAAGATTTCCAGCACCAAAAATGTTCACCCACAGACCACATAAAAGTTGTCATAGATTAAGGACAATGGATTTATAGAGTCCAGTTGAGTTGCATTTATGGTGCCCAACAATAGGATAGAAACTCAAAGTAAGCTGTCAGGTATGCCTGAAAAATTTCTGTAAATACACTGTTTGTAATTACAGATACCTTTGCCATATGCCAGTTGTCTTTTTTGCAACATTATATTTTCAAGGCTGTTAGTTCAAACTCCAGCAATGCATGTCCTGTTTATGTCTACATAGACATCTGTTCACAAAGGGAGCTCAACAAGCATGAAGCTTGTTTACACTAACTTTATTTCAACTTGGGTCATCCACTGAGTGGTTTAATTACAAGGTAAGAGGAAAATCAAACATATAACACTGGATAACATAACCTATATATTTATTGAAGAGTTAAATATTTCAGTGATTATGTAGAGATTCATTCAATGTTAAATCCTGATCTTCCTTGTAACTTACGTATATTTGGAATTGCCAATATAGAACTTGTTAAATAAATAGGTTTAGAACATTAAAATAACTTTCACTTGTCAATTCAGATTTTATATAAATTATTTAGGAAAAAAAAGAGAAAAATTCTTTCATTATACCCCAAATGATAAAGTATATAACTGTAATGACACAAAATTCTTCACTTAGTTGCAAATTTAGTCATTCTTGAAAATAACACTTGGGTTTCAATCTAAAATAACAAGGAATAACTGATATAAGCCAAGGTTTTTTTTGTTTTGTTTTGTTTTGTTTTTTTCAGAATGGAACTAGTAAATAAAATAGATATATAAAATGATAAATTAATCTTCATGTTTATCGGAGAGGAGTTTAGACCTAGAGGGCAATTATATAGCCCAATATACAAAGCTATTGAGTTATATTAATCTATCTCTACTAAATATGAATGATTTTTTAAAACTGTACCTACCTTAAATTCTGTAGCTGAATTTAGTTGAAAAAATAACACATTCCATACCACTCTAACCAGTGAACTTAGTGAATATTTTCTGAGTAACTTCTACACAATGTATTCAGGGAATAAGAGTAAGACCTTGCTGAAGCAGTAAATGTCAACTCTATTCTACATGGTTGTGCCCTAGAACCACTTCCTTTTCCCTGGCTATTGGTAAAGCCTGTCCATGAAATAACTCAGAGCCTTCTGAACCATCTTTGATTTGAAATGATACTTGGTCTAGAACATTTTTCCTTGTGAAGGAAACTTTGTTAAATTTGATTGGTCTAGTGGACAAAGGAGGTTAATGGTGGGGGGAGGCGTAAAAAGGATGAATGCTCTCATCTTCACAAAACAACTACCTGTGATGGATGTATTCATTATGCCTGCAAACATGTAATAATAAAAAAATAGTTGATCTCAACCTTCATTTTAACAGAAGTAAATGTCAACTCATACCAAAAAAAATAAGAATCTAAAACATATGAGGTTGGAAAATGACTTGGAATAAAATACGTTTGGAGGCACATTGAAGTCCAAAAATTTGAATATCAGTCCAAATTGTTATTTTCCCTGTCCTGCTGACTATGAAAATACTGAGTTCATTTCACCTGATTCACTTGAACCATTTATTGAAATGTGGCTACCTTTTCATACTGGCTAAGAAACTATGCTCCTTAATTGTTAAGGTCTTGTTTTCCTTACACACCTTCCCTCTGAGTGACAGTATTGTCCTTTGTTATGGCTAATGTCTAGATGTCCTCCAAAGCCCCATATATTCATAGGTGCGGTTTTTCAGAGATGGGTCTAGAGTGTGTCGCTGTAGTCATTTCACTAGCAGAATGAAAGGCAGTAGCCTGGATAAGACAGAAGCAATAAAAGAGCTGCTGTGGTCTTTGTTTATCACTTGTTGCTTTTCAACTGCTTGCTGTTTCTGTCTTCTGCCTGCCATGAACACTTTCCTTCTGTGTTATCCCTTTGCCATGTGAGCTGAAACTTCTATACACTCTGAACCAAAATGAACCCTTCTTTCTTTAACTTTATGCATTGGGTACTTTGTCTCAGCAATGGAAATGTAACTAAGACAATCTTCTTTGCCTAGCTGCTCTTTCATGTTTATTATTATTAAAGTCAGCAAATATTTCACCTGACCAAATTTTTCAAGGAATTCTCTCCATTAAACATTATGAAAGAAAACCTCGGAGAAGAAATGTTGCTTTTGTGAAGTGTGGGATTTCCCGGCTGAGGAGGGTGAGGTGCAGAGTCATGATGCAGACCCTGGAGAAGGTTTCTGGAACTCTTCCAGCTTTATTCAGGCTTAATGTGTTTTTATACCAAGGGGTCACAGGGTGTGGTGAGGGTTAAGAAGGGGTGAACATCCATTGGTTTAACCTAGGGTCTTGCCCAATAGGGAATTTTGTGAGCAGGGTGTTTACATGACGTGAGCAGGACGATGGAGGGGGTGAGGCCTTGGGTGAGAGATAAGAAGGGCGGGGCTGTTAAGAAGGCCACTGACAAGGCTCATTGTCTGGGCACAAGTGTGCTCAAGTCCCTAAGGGTCTCCAAGTCTGTAGGGAGCCAAGTCTCAACCTTCAGGAAACCTTTCCCTAGCCAAACTTGAACCTCTCCCTTAAAGAAATAAAAGAAGGAAAGGAAAAAGTAATAAAATACAGTTTGGGCCAAGGAATGAGCAGGAAGAAAATAAAGAAATGAGAGGCATATTTGCTATGTAGCTACCATTGTTAGCAACTTAACAAAGCTAGTACATGTGTTTAACACCAAGTATGTGCAAGGCAGCTTTTGGCAACTAACACTGCCATATAATTGCTAGGCACCAAGGAATGTGATAAGCACTGTGCATATATTATCTCATGTAATCCTTGTAGCAGCCCTATGAGACATGTGGTTGGGTACTGTCATTAGATCCTATAATCAAGAAGGTAACATGGGGGTCTGACTCCAGATATTAGACACTATAGCTTGACTCTTCTAAGTTGTGTTTGAGGTTTCAAATCTCTTGGAGAACTTGCTTAAAATGCATAAATATGAATAACCTCCTTCTTGAATATGTTCTGATATAGAATTTAGAAATAGAAAGTTTTACAAATCCATAAACCACATCACTACTATCTCCAAACCATCATTCGACCCCAAATGCCATGATTAGGGTAAAGATGGACCTTCACCAAAATCTGAAAAACCACATAATGTGATACACTAAACCCCTTACACATATTCATTGAGAAATGTTGATGAAATGTGGATTCTGATTCAGTAGGTGTGAGGAAATTCTGGTGTTATATATTTCTAATAAGTTCACAAATCTTGCTGCTGTGGCCAGTCTGTGAGTCACACTTTAAGTACCCAGGACATTGTACCTGGATGAGAATTTTAAGATCACAATTAGAAATACATAATTCTTTTCCAGAAAGAATATATCAGCCACAGTGGAAATGGAGAGACAGTCAGGATGCTTTGGGACTATATGGCGGAAAAAGGAACAAAGTCAGAAAGCTTAATAGAAATACACTCTTCTGTAAGGACTTGAAGAAAATAATTTCATTTGATCACATATTCTCCAAGAATGTATTACCATATAAGAAATCATAAAACAAGTAATTTAAGAGAGAAATTGGTATTATTAATATAAATTCTGTATACTTTCAAGAATGAAGATTACTTTTGACTTACTCTTCTATAAATACCATACACATTTTTAATATTTTGAATCTTTTTGTGTGTGTGAGTAGACAGAGATCCAGGAAACAGAAATCATAATATTCCCCAATATCAGCAATATGTGACTTTTTGGCTCATATAAAACCTATAATTTTTTTTTAAAAAAAATGTTTAATGGGGGCCAGGGAGTTAGCTCAGTGGTTCCAGCGCCTGTCTCACAAGCACAAGGACATGGGTTCGATTCCCCGGTAATCACATAACAATACCGGGTGTGGAGACCCACACCCAGCAGCAACCAGTACCACATCCACAGTGCCGGGCGTGGTGGCTCACGCCTGTAATCCCAGCACTCGGGAGGCAGAGGCAGGAGGATTGTGATGTGAGTTGGAGGCTGAGCTCAGGGCCAGCCTGAACCACAAAGCGAGACCCTGTCTCAAAAAACCTAAAAAAAAAAAAAAAAAATGTTTAATGATCACCAAAGGCTTAAAAGAAGTAGGTTTGGAGTACATAGAAACTTTCAAAAAATAAAGATGATTAAAAGACTATATTCTGAGTGGGAGAAATGTGTGATTTGCCATCACACCATAATTCTACTTCCTCCATGTTAGACCTTTGTCAGTATCAGAGGATGACACTGCATTCTTAATGTTGAGTCTCAGTTATACAGACAGATATATATGATATCAAAACTCATTCTCTAGCGAAACACTAGAAGATCTTACCTCTAGATTTTATTTTTTTGTCACCAACAACAGTTATATTAAATCATTGTTGTTCAAATTGCCTGCTTTTTAAGGTTTCCAATTCCATGAAGATCAAAAACCTTTATAGATCAAGTTTATTTTCCCAGAATACTTCAATATCCCTCAATTTCTCTGCAGTAGAAATTTGGAAATTAAAGAGATAAATAAGGTACTTGTCAGTCTGTCTGCAAACAGCTTTGGAAAACAAGAGTATCAGCAATTCACTGTGAGATAGTCTGATATGATTTCTACTTTAAGGACATGATACAAGCACCTGTCGTACAAACTCACATACACCTTCTTTATGAAAATCTTTGAGACAAAATTTGAAGCCATGCTGTACTCCATGAGTTTGATTATTTGTTTCCCTAGCCTACGTAGTTATGTAAAGGTAACAATCAAACCAAAAAGGCATAGACTTTGGCTGGAAGGCAGACAAGGACTTTCTCCTGAGAAAAGAGTACAAAAGAGTGAACTTGAACCATTTTTAGGAAAATAGATGCACCTAAAGACAGCAGTATGAGGTGAAATAAAGAAGACACATGAGCTTAAATACCACATGGATTATCTTATATGATAAACCTCCAATATGAATAAAAAGCAAATATAAAAGACAGATAATAGGCAAAAAGGAGATAGATCTTTTGTAAAATAGACAGGGACCAAGAGATAGAGGAAAAAGAAAAGGGGACAAAACAAATTAAGATATGTATGTACATCTACCAACTCCCCAGAGAAAGTTAGTTGTTATGTACTCTGAATATATATTAATGAAAATATTAAAACTAACAAAAAATAAGGTGCCAATGACATTGACAAGCAAAGTGAGTCAAGCGATGTTACTGCTGAAATGTTACAATAAAACACTGTGCTCACTACAGTTTATTTTTTTCTCAGAGTTGGCACTGCTACTTCCGTTGTTTCCTCTTTTCCTGGGACTTCATGATAACTGAATAGAAGGATTCTTGAGGCAAACTTCTGAGGCGTGAGTTTGAGTTCCATAGTTAATTAGCTATATGACCATAATTTAATGTCTCGGGGCTAAGCTTCATCACTGGCAAATGGAGATATCAGTGCCATCTTTCTTATAGGGATGTTGGAAGGATTAAATGATGTGGAAGACAGGCCTCTAAAATATACCAACTGGTTTTCACTTCATATATTCACAGCTGTAAGCATTCCTCTCTCTTACACATCGGCTGTGCCTACTAGCAAGCTTCTAGCCAACAGAGTGTGACAAGGATAACAGAATGACACTTCCATGATTAGTTCTGAGAGATTATGACTTCCTTCTTCTGTGTCTCCTTCTCATTATGCCATGGTACCAAGCAGAAGTGTTAGAGAAGCTTACAGAGTGAAACAAAGAAACAAGAACCCCAAGCCAACAACCACAAGGAACTAATATCCTCAGACCCACCCTGCTCACAGAGCCACAAGTGTAGGATTGAGCTGGGAAGTCAGCACTTTCTTGGCAGATCAGGGCTGATATCCAATTTTTTATGAG